>QANT01000883.1:0-60414 GCA_003254885.1 Purshia tridentata
TTTTTTTACTGGAGGGGCAAAAAGGAAGAAAAAAAAAGATGAAAGAGTGGTCAAGTCAATACAAAAGGGTGGTCAGAATAGCCTGGACCTAAAGTAAAATTGGCTTAAGAGTTTATACAGAAAAGAAATGACATTCTTTCTTGTATTGAAACCTCATCCCCTCCCCTTTCTCCTCATTCTTTAGTGTTTGGCTGTAACATGACAAGCATGTCTATGCGCCATCGTGAAAGAGTTCAACATAGAAATAGAAATGGGTAAGATGAAAATTTATAAAAGTTTTTAAGTGATGGAATGTATTGTGAGTAATTTTGTGGGTTTAAATGAAACTGCCTTGTCAACCATAAGTCGCCTTATGTCAGTGGTATTGGCTTGCACCTTCAAACAATGTTATGTTGAGATAGTACAATATTAGTGGTTAAAAAACATTTGCGAGACGTATTAGGTTTCCAGTTCTCTCTCAAATTCTCAAGTTAAAAACAAAATAGTTCACTTTTTTGAACCACTTGTCACGTTATTCAAGGTTTAACGAAGAGGATTTTCCAAAGGCATGAAAATTGAGAGCAGTGACAACTGACAAGGAGCATGGTATTGTCTCAGAAAAATAACCCAATAGAATTTTGTAAGCAATTGGTATATTCTTATGTAGTCCGCTACAGAGGAGCTTGTTAGAAAGCACTCATTCATACGCGAGTAACTGTCAACCGTTATTTGATAGATCTTACATTGCTCAAATCACCCCAGGTACGGTGGTTGCTAGCATTCTCCATTAACAAGGTGATCTGGTCATTTCATGTCATCCCAAGTTCATGCTCTGAGAACGCCAAATTCAGATAACACTTGTCAACTAGTATAGCTCTACGTCGCAAAAAATTACAAGGCTTAAAACAATAGTAAATAGTAACACATTTTTCACAATTTTCCACAACTACAATTTAGACAAGTTCAGAATAATGTTACACAAGTCTGCACAAGCGAGGCCTAGAACAGAATTGCCTTCCATTAGCTTTCACCACTGCTGCTACTCCAGCAGTCACTCCAGCCCAAAGTACAGAAGACATAAATTGTTGGGCGTTTCGCCCAGCTGCATATATGATATAAGTTTTTTCATGTCTTAGTAAATATCGGCAAAACTGTGAACCTACAATAAAAGTTCTACTGTATTAAGATCGCAGACAAATATAAGATAACAGTAATACCTTGTTGTAGAGTGAAAGATGTCAGCGTCAAACCTCCGATTAGTAAAGCTGATGCCACCGGTAGATACTGCAATATTTGTTTATGTATTTAAAACTTGACCATAGATTCAGTAAACCATTTTAAAAATTACACAGGTTGCTTGCATTCACCACACCATCTGACAACAATTAAATGGCAGGCAGGCCAGCCAAGCATGAACTTGGCCAGATTGAACTTCACTCTTCCTTCCTAGTTGATACATGAATAGAATCCATTTGATAAAACTCATATTTGCTAAAATACGCCAGCTTCCTAACCAAGTTTATTTACAATATACAGTTGAACCATCGGTGTACATGAATAGAATCCATTTTGATAACTGTCACCCTAAAAGATGAGGTCAGTGAGCTATTAAAATTTACATAAGTATGACAGGCTCCTTTAAGATGAACCTAGAAGATTGTTCTTGTTATACTAACTGTGACAGGAACTGAATAACTGATTGCAAAGAACTTAAAGTTGACACAGAATATTAATATACCTTCGGCCACTTAAATCTCTCAGAAGGATTCCTCAGTAAAGGAATACTTACAGAAAAAGATTCAGACCCATTGATGTTGGATGCTGGACTATTCCTTTTAACGGTATAGCGGCCACTGATAAGATCCATAGCATCCTGAATAATTTACAACTAATTAGTGTCACTCTCTTTCATGCAAATGAGCAATATTCTATACTTGAGTTACCTGCCGAATGCCATCATGAAAATTATTCAAATAATATCTTGAAAGAGCACTCAACCCATCTTTAATTAGTCCTCCAAATGTCTGTTTTCCATATCTGTGGTAGTGTGGATCCGGAATATATTACAAAAAGTATAATACATATTGACAATGATTCTTGAAAATCCTAATTATAGGTTGAATATACCTAACTAGGTCCCCTTTCAGGGCATAAGTCCCAGCATACTCGAGGCTTATCTCATCACCTTGCTCAGCCCATACTAAAGAAACAGGGTTCAGATTCATCAGAATAAGGCTAAAATAAAATTAGACAGAACTTCCGACTCATTATAGAGATAGAATATATAATACATAATACCATACATGTTCTAAATTTTTGATAATCTTCAGCAAACATAGAAATGCACTCAGTAGAATCAAGCGCTCCAATCCTCTGCAATTGTGCATCTAGACACTTCTGAGCCAAGTAACTCTACAAAATAAGATTTTGAGGAAGCAGTAAAAAAATAATATTAAAACATTTTACTCATGGCATAGCATGCCATCATATAATATCAGCATAAGGCATGACAAGAAATTACACAAGATATTATCTTAGACACCTGGGTAACATTTGTTCTATCAAGGCAATCAATGCAGTTAGATCTGACAATCCCCTTCTGCTCCTCCAGTATGTTTCCTTTCGCATCTATGAGGAAGTATCTGCTCAGCTGGAACAGTAATGATTAAAAACAGGATTACAGATAGCCAGCATACCTGGAATTTGGCATACTTAATTCAATCCTAAGATTTTATCTTCTTTCATTACCCTTGCTTTTCAAATTGCTCTGAGATTTGCTCGTATAGAAGCTTTAGGTTTTCAAAGTTAGTGTTGCCACATATATGATGAAAGTCAAACGAAACGTATCTGCAACAAACCCACAAAGTATTAAGTTGAAACAAATTTAGGACCTCAGTTCCTGAAATGGTTGCCCAAAGCCAATCAATAGATAATTTATAGCAAGAAAACCATACGTGACATGAACAAAACAATATATTAAAATGACCCATATGAAAGACAATTAATGATTTAATCAGTATTCATGGGTGAAGATAATGGCAAAAAGAAGACTAGAACTGACTCACTATAAAGTAAACTGGAATTTACTTGAAGTAGGAAAAAAATGAAGCAGTTGAGGATTAATATTATTACATACATAAAAGTGCAAATTGTCACCTCACGTTTGGCAGATTTTTCATTTCAGCAGCAAATGCCATGCTTAATTGACCTTCAGCACCATGCTACAAATAAAAAATAAATGGGAAAAGTATATAAAATGGAAATATATGAAATTGCACAACAATTGAAATCAAAAGGAAAATTAAAACTTGTGTAGGCACATACAACCAGCTGGGAAGAAACATAAAAATCCATCTCTCATTTAGCAAATCCCAAAGGCACAGTGGTGATTGTGTGTATAAAAACAAAATTTGAAGGAAAAAATTTGCAATTTTCTCCAGCTGGCTAAATTCTTCCGCATCATGAATAGTATAACACAGGAGTTGAATTAGTATGCCAGATTTATTCTTTAAAAGTAAAAAGTAGACGAGAAGAAACCCTTACTTTATCAGTTAGGTCTACTGCCATTGTCTCTCCATATCTCTGTGAAAGATCATAAAAATGACGCTCCACAATGTTTGACTGCACGCATATGGAAAATCTCAAAACACAACTCTGACAAGGAAGCTACAACATGAAGCCATAAAAATGTAAAGGGAAGCATCATCTTGAGAAACAAACTACCGTCTGCTCATGATCAATAACTCGAAGTTGTGGTTTATAGCTCAAGTCAACAATTTGCTCCCAAAGAAGTGGAATTGAACCCCGGATCTGAAAAATTTAAGAAAAAGTATGATGATTTTTTTTTATCTAAAAAAATCTTTTCATATTGAAAAATGACAACAAATGTACGATATGGAAAAAATGCAAGTGCGGTATGAGTCTTAAGAATTGATAATGAAATATCCTGTGCATTTCTCAGAAAGCATTGCATCTACAAGTATCTCTAGGTGCATAAAAATTGGAAATATAAATCTTTCCTTGTTAAACTATAACGTTAGTTTCTGAGGGCCAGTTCATAAACCTACAATGGGAAAAAAAAAAAAAAAATAAAAAATCTACATTACGATATTGCTCACATCACATGGAGCACAGATTATACTTTTTTCCAAAGTTTCATCCTCAGCCAACTTTCATTCATCAAGTGTATAATGACCCCAAGATACAAGCTAACGCCCTATTTTGGCAAAGGAACACAAATAGTAACTAAACATATTTAGATATGCAACTGTTAAATACCATAATCTCTAAAACAACTTTTTCCTGAAGCTCTATATGGGAATTACCTGTAATAATGAGGACCTGAAACCTCCAAACTCCACCAATTGCTCAGTCTCAATAAAATTAGCTACATCTCCATCAAGGTTAGCTCCTCTTCTCCACATTCTTGTCCCTAAGTGACCATGTTAATAACAACATGTTTAGATCTTTCAAACTTCTTGATATAGAACATCAATGATTACAAGAATCACTAATCTCTGAAAGATTGTACCTAGACGTCGGGTGCACCTCCTTGAGACTATCGTAAGTGTGGCAGGTGAGTCTTTTAGCTTAAGCTGTGTAGTCTGGAAGCCTAAACATAGGTTAAAGAAAAACGCCATACCAATTCCCAATTGAATATATTACTAACCTTAATTCAGAATCTCCATCTCCCTTACATGTGTGTGGGCACACACAGGGAGGAAGGGGGAGAGAGAGAGAGAGAGAGAGAGAGAGAGAGATGTTAAGTAATAGACATAGGGAACCAGTGACTTCAGGATATTTCCTTGTAGTAGAGGAATAATGAACCCATCAAGCTGCCAAAAGAAAAATTTTGTGCATTAGGATTAATTTTTTGTGAGTTTGAAGAATTGTTGGAAATGCTTTCCTTCCTTCATAAATATATAAAAAATATATAAATTGGCTTTGGCTTTCGCAAAAGAGAAAATACTCCAAACTTTTTAATTTATTATGCCTCTGTACAGCAGAAGGAAAATCTAACCTTATACTCAATAAGTTCATCCAAAAGATTTCTGTTCCAAACAAATCGGGGGTCCGCCTGAAAGCACAAATAAATTTAAGAGCTCAAACCCTGACATGGATTACTTTTAGGGATAAATCAATTCGTGATAAACCCAATATTCCTAGTTTCCAACTAACCTGCTTCCATATTGGTTTGGCCATCCACCCTTCCATTAACTTAAATCTCCTTTGGAAGCTGGTAGAAATGATTAAATACATATAATTAGCATAAATTGGCATGATACTTGCCAAAATAATAATAAGGAATAAATTGACATGATACGCATCTGAATCTGAATACAATAACTAACAAAAACCAGAAAACAATTATGAAAAACTGGTAATCCACTTAAACAGCTTCCTAACAGATACAAAAAAATTTTAAATTGAGGCTGAGTGCTAGGTGTAAGAATTTACTTTAATGTTATATCTGTTTCATATGAAAAGTACAACCCTGGAGTTGATTCGACTGTTTTCAACAGAGCCATAAAGTAAGCTTCATCTTTTTTCTGCACAAAGACATCAAAGCTTTCAGGCAAGACCCAAAATTTAACAATTCCAAGAGACACTCCCATTAGCTTCTTTTGGGTCGGAACTCACATTAGCTTTTCATTTTAAATGAAGCAAAAAAAGAGAAACCTTACTTCTTGAGCAGTTGAAATCTTCAAAACCTCATTGCAGGACAGAAACTTCATAGAGGTTACTCGGTATACAGGGAAGCCAAGAAAAGTCCCAACTTGGGTCCGAGAAGTTATTACAAGTAAGTAATTGCCTGCACCAAAAAATAAAATTCAGCAAAGTAACACTATTGCCTGGAAATTAGCTCAGGCAAAAATTAAACAAGCAAGTTTCTAACACAAATTGAACATACATTAATAACATAATCATATAATAAATCAAAAAAACCACATTTTCTCTTTACAATACTCAATGCACAGTCAGGAAGCTCATCACTGCGAGTCTGCGAGTAAGAGAGTAATTACCTGCAATCAATCTGATTGTTCCCGCCACTCCATATATCGTAGAGACTTTGGATGGAGTTGCAGAAGAAGATTCACCTTTATAATCAAATATAAGCATCGAACAAGTTAAAGAGATTAAGTAAACCAAGAAAATCGATTTCGATTAACAGCCAAACACATCACAAACCAATTTGAACAACGAAGCGAAACGAAACGATAGCGTTTATACCATTAAGCGGTTCAATCGTCCCGTCACGGCGAGCGATCGAGAAGCCTTGGTCGGGAGCTTGGACGGATTTGATCACGAACTTGTCCTGAAACTCCTGCAACTCCAACTGCTCGTAGAGCTTGAAGTTATCGCATGAAGAAGATCTGACATCCATTTCCATTCGAATCCAAGCACGCTACAACGATCGCTGTTCGCTTCGTTGGTTCACCGAAGAAGTAAAATTAAATGACGGTTTCTAATTTGGAAACGTCAAAGCTTTTAACGACCTTCTTCAGCTTCAGGCTTCAGCGGATAGCCTAAGGTGCAAGAAGCTGAATATTTTGCAAAGTGACAATAGTACCCCTGGTGATTTTTAAGGTTATATTCTAATTTTTGTGTGTGAAGGCCGATTTTTGTCTTTGTGCCAGGGCAATGATGTTCTTGTACCTACAACTGTACCCTAAAAAAGTTACAACTTACAACAGGGATGGTGACAAGAGTGGATAACGTGGCCGCATCTGAAGCACGTAAGGTGTCAGTTTGTAAGTGAAAGTTATATATTAAAGGCACAAAAAGATAACTTCACATGTGCCCTGTGTCACCAAAATACACTTTTATTGCGTGCACGCATTCGTAATTCAGCTTCTGTTGCAACTAAGGCCTTCCACTATGGTTGATGCCCTTCAACTAAGGGTTTTGTTGCAACCAGATCAAATAGAATGTTATATGTCATTATACCGAGGATTGCAATTAGCTTTTGATAAGGTATGCAACTCATTCTACCGATAAACGTTGGGTTTTGGACGAAAATATTCATCATAGTCTCAGATATTTTCGAAAATCCTATTGAATAAAAAAAGGTGTATGCGGTATTACTTGCGAAATGTCATAGTATCCTTAAAAAAGATGGAGAAAAAGTAGCTCTCTATGTTCATATCCGCCTTTTCTATTTTGGTGTGGATACCGACAATTTGAAGACATACTATCATGCCTTGGATGTCCACACGATGATAATGAATACACATACAAATGATTAATGTTGTGGTGATGGAAACTACATTTTTTTGTGTAAAGTTAATGTCAAAATTTGATATTTGTGAAGATAAACTATGGATTGTGGTTGATATATATATATATGATTTTGGAGAATATGGCCACTGAAAATTTTTTGGAATTTTTTGGAATTTTTTGTGATTTTTTTCAAATTTTCAAAATTTTAAATACATTAGTATCTTTTTTACAAATGAATTAATCAAATTCGAGTAGGGGGTTGATTGACAGGGTTTGGGTTTATGTGAAAATAGGCAAATGTAATATGTAAGATTGATATAGGAAAGCCAAGAACCAAAACAGAGCAAAGAGAGCAGACATAGTAATAAACCAATAACTTTCCATTCCCACTCATATCAAATTTGCTTCAACAACTTGAACCATTTAAAGTCCAAACAAATGAAGCCTTAAGAATTACAAGCCTAAATATGCTGCATTGCTGCCTAAACTTAATCACTTACATGACCTCCACTGCCTTGTACAGTTTCAACTTTCATGATCACATCCCTACTCAACCATTATCTGAAAAGAGACCAAAACTTAAGGAATTACTTCATAAACAAACTGGCAAGCTCACCCTTTTCGTGCATGGAGGTCAGAATATCACAACCTCCAACCAGTTCTCCATTCACAAATATCTGTGGGAAAGTAGGCCAGTTACTATACTTCTTCAGAGTCTCCCTCAACCCATAATTATACTCTTCATCAAGCACATCAATACTCTCATACTCCACCCCCTGATTTTCAAGAATGCCAACAACCCTCTGCGAAAAACCACACAATGGTGCACTTCTCGAACCTTTAATAAAGGCCACAACTTTGTTCTCCTTCACCAACCGATCAACAAGTTCCTCCAACGGGACTGTCAGCTGCATGTGGCGGCCAGGTGTCAGCCGGAGATCAGGCTTCTTCTGCCTAGGTGGCTGCCGGACCCAGGTGGCGTTGCCTGATTCATTGCCTGGAGGGACCTTCCCAGTAGCTTTTATGTGTTCTTCCATCCATGATTTCCAAGCTTCGGTTAGAACCGTTCTATCTGGTTCATCAACTATCCCAACCTGCAGTACAATACAATCAGTGTTACTCTGTTATTTGAGTAGTATCTTTGATACTACCATGCAATGATTGAAAATTTGAAACTGCTTTCACCAGAGTATGTGGATTATGAGCTAAGCTCATTACTCTCAAATCCAAAAAATCAATCACTTATTTTCATTTAAAGAAATTGCACTGCTAGCACCTATTTATCTCAATTTATTTTGGTATTTTATTAGCTAAGTAATTTTACAAAATTATTTATACAACTGTGCAGTGCTTAACATTGCTTTCACCAGAGTATTCCTGTATCATCTATTTTCATTTTAGAAAAATTGCACCTCTTTTTTTCCCTCAATTTGTTTTGGTATTTTATTGGGATTAATTGAATTGAATCAAACTCTAATCCAACAGACATTTGGTATTTTACTTGTTCCAAATTTGATGAAAGGCTTAGAAGCCACGCATTAACTTCAACGAATAAAAAGGAATTTATTTGATCTATTTCTGAATTAGAAGCAAAAGCAAATAAATACAGATTTTGGCAGCAAAAATAAACTTTTAGGAACAAATTAAGGTCGAATAATCTGTACAACTAGAAAAAAGTCCGTACCTTGACGGAGTGGCATAGCTCCGGCACCGATTTCCTGTGTACGAGAACACTCGCCGCTATGTTCCTCGATAGGCCGACGAACTGAAGCTCACCGTTCTGGTCGAAAACAGCGTAGACGCCGGTCTCCGACGGCAACTTTCCGGCGAGCTCTTCAGCCTCTGATGATACAGAGACTAGCTCAGTCTCCGAGAGGCTCTTAACAGCCGAAGTGACGACCAAAGCGCGAGGCTTGGCTGTGGTGTAGGGTCTGAGAGAAATGGAGGGAAAGGCGATGGGTTTTGCGTGTAAATAGAGTGAGAGGTTAGGGGTGTTTTGGGAAGAGTGAAAAGAGAGTAAGCGAAGAGAGGGCGGCGAAGTGTGAATTGGAGAGAGGTGGATGATTGTGGCCATTGAGATGGAGGAGTGAGAATGGAGGTCGGGGACGAGAGTACTTCTGTTTAGAAGCCAATAGTTATTTTGTTCGTTTGCTCCAAACGCGAAAGAGGACTTGTGAAAACGGGTGCTATTTCCGACCCGAACCCAATGAAAATTGAGCCCTTAGGCCTTAATTGGTGGGTTGGGTATATGAAGATCCTAAAAAATTGGGCCATAGAACAAAAGAAGTAGATCTGTGCATTGGGCCGTCTTTTTTGTTTCTCCTTAAGTAGGACCCACATGGATGTGTACAACTCGATTAGAAGAATTATGGTTCATAATGTGATCGGTTAAGAGGGTCCAAATAGTACAATCAAATAATTTTCGATTTAGTTAATTTTCATAAAAATGATTTTAAATAGATTATTCAACAATAAAACAGTTCCGAGGTTGGCACAATAGAACTATAATTTTTAGAGGATCCAAGCATTTTCCATAGTATTATCCTTGTTAGTTGCTACATCGGAGGGAATCGGTCCTTCACCTATCCTAATCTTAACATATTTCCCTACTCTCCTTCATCACTGTAATTACTTAGTATTAGTAAGAAATGTAAATAAATTGCATCACACGCAATTAAAAAGTATTAATGTATTATACATCTATTCTCTAGTTGTCTCACACATAAATCAAAATATATGACTACGATTGAACTTTAAGTAAAAACCAGCAGATAATCTACATCTGCTCCAATTTTAACTCTATATGTTCCTTAATTTCTAAATAACAACTTTGGTACAAGCTAGTACTTCACTTAATGATCAATTGACATAAATTTAATGGCACAAGAGTATTGCTCTAAGTTTTCTTTCAATGGCTTAAAGAGAAGGATAAAGTACTCCTAGCCCTAGGTAGTGCTTAAGTAAAGCTCACATTGAGTTCCCACCACTGCTTAAAGCAAGGACAGACTTTCAAGTGGGTGCTAATAAATTATCTATATATCTAATAAATGCTCAATCATATGGAAGGTTTGGAGTAAAATTGCAGCGAACTTCAAATTCTAAAATGCTACGCAATGATACAAATGTTAGGAAATTAGGACTATTGTCGCACATGAACATGATGTAATGTTAGGTTGGATCAATTTTCCACGCAAACAGGATCATAACCTTGATAAGTTGTCATCACCATGTTTAAGTAGATGTTGATGTCTGATTACTTTTTTACTTTTTGACTTTTTTATTAGTCAAAATTTTATATACATTGTCATTGGGTTTTGAAATTCACCCAATTTAATATCTTGCAACAGCAGCTTCTTGTGAATGTTTGTGACTTGTGTCCTATAAATAAATCAATGAAACAGAAGCTTTTTTTTTTTTTCCAGACAGGATCTTCAGGTTGGTCTATCAGTTTCAGAATCACCCAATTCAATTTCTGTTCATTGGTTCTGAATTATATCATGTGGGGGTTGTCAAGTCCATATCAACTGCATAAAGCATCATCCAAAGTCTCAAATTACAGAAAAAAAAATAAAATTTCTTAAACAGAGAAATACCAGAAAAAAGAACTCTCTGGGACCAAAAGTTTGAGTGGCTTTGATTGACAAGTAGTGTTGATATTATATATATACAAGCAGACGTGGTTACTGATACACTACAAGCAGACAAGTAGTGATGATATTATATATATACAAGTAGTGTCTGTACCAACTATTCCGCAGCACGCTCTCCATCATATCAATGAATAAACCTTAACAACCTGAAAATGGAATTTTTTAACAAATAATAAAAATAAAAAGGCATATATTGTTATGTACTGCTGTTGATTAGAACCAGCAGAGAGAAATATGCACTTTATACAATTCAGGCTACGTAGTTAGTATAGTGACTGACCAACATGATTATGGTTTACTGAAGTCCACTGTCAACTGGTTGATTCAATAAGCCGATACTGGCCTTTTAAGTTTTAACAAACATTATTTTCCAAAGGGTTGGTCCCCATTCATGTTTTCCAATTAGAGCATAAAATTACGTGAGGTGGTCAGGACCATGTATTTACTGCGTACAAGTCAGTGTATGTGTGTGTATCAATTCTAAAGAAACACTTGGAAACAAACTCTGTGTGGTGTGTGTGTGATGGATAATTGCTACCAGTTAAAACACATCTGGTTTGAAATGATTTCCTACAAAAAAGTCAAGAGAGAGAGAGAGAGAGAGAGAGAGCAGCTGTCCTATAAAAAAAAGCCAGCTTTTCCCACCTAATGAAGATTCTGAAGGGTACCTATTTATGAGAATTAACAGTTGTTGGATCATCATATAGCTTCCACTAGCATGCAGAGGACACAGGGAGCCCAGGATGTTAGCCTTGTAACTTACCCCAACCTTAACCTTCATTATATACTCTAAAAAGGTAATAGCCCAACCAGTACATGGCTTTAGCTTTACTCCTACTCAAAAACTCATAAAATATCTCTCATAAACCTCTCACTTGGTTCTCATCATTCTGTTTCACCAATCCCATATATGCTGCCTCCATATCCTATCCACGATCATTAGCTTCTCAACTCCACCAGCAATGAGCTTAGCACCATCTGCAACTTCAGGCACAATGAAAGCTCTTAGAGGAAAGCTACCTCTTCCTATTATCATGGTCTGCTCTATTGCCTTCATCAGTCTCCTGTATACTGAAAGAATTTCTTCCAACCCTTTTTTCAAGCTTAAATCCTGTCATAAAAGAAATGCTATCGCAAAAAATCGTAAGTCTTAAATAGTCTGCTGCTGGTATATTCTCGAATTATTTATTATTAATTTCCTGTTCAGTTTTTCACCCCAATGATTCTAATGTTGCATGGTCACTGTCTAACAGATAATAAAAATGCTACAGAAGATAAGATAGATAGTTCCTTGGTAGATGATAGATTCGAGTTTGACCCAGAGGAGTGCAGTGTTGAGAATGGAAAGTGGGTGTTCAACCGTTCTATTAGGCCTTTGTACTCGGACAGAAGCTGCCCATATCTTGATAGGCAAGTTTCTTGTGTCAAGAATGGACGGCCGGATTCTGACTACCGTTACTGGGAGTGGCAGCCAGAGGATTGCACCTTGCCTAGGTTGAGAAGTTCCTGCATGTCAAATCTCATATATATTTATATATTACATATATAGGGAAATACTCTAGCAACATCTAGCAGACTGTGAATCTGAATATTATGTGAGATCATATCTGAATGTATGATCCCGATTCACTGTCTATCAATTTAACATGCTAGATATGTGTCTTGCATAAATATAGATAGTTCTTATTATCTACATTTCATATAAGCAAGTTTTATGCAGAACTATAGCATTCTATGTATTTGTTTATACTTATGCATGGAGTTCTGTTTATCTAACATCTATCTCTGACAACTTTATTCATGTATAGATTTAATCCAGAAGTTGCGCTTAAAAAGCTTCGGGGAAAGAGGCTGATGTTTGTTGGGGATTCTTTGCAAAGAGGCCAATGGCAATCTCTAGTCTGTATGGTTGAATTCATCATACCAAAAGACCAACAGTCCATGCGACGGGGGCGTTCTCATTCAGTCTTCACAGCCAAGGTTTTTTTTTCAGAGCAAATTAAATCTTATGAAATGAACTCAGTCATGACTTAACTGATAAATTCAAGCATCTGATAGTCATTCCTTATCTACATAGAATTGGATGAATGGTAGTCTACAAATTCAAGCTAATCACACTCTTCCATCTGCAGGAGTATAATGCTACTATTGAGTTCTACTGGGCTCCATTTCTGATTGAGTCCAATTCCGATGTCCAAATAATAGGAGATCCGAAGAAAAGAATACTAAAAGTGGATTCAATTACCAAGCATGCTGAACACTGGACAGGAGTGGATATCCTTGTGTTCAATACTTATGTTTGGTGGATGAGCGGTTATACCATCAAGTCATTGTAAGTTTTTTTTTTCCTCTCTGAACCTAACAAAATTTAACTATACCACTTATTACTGAGTATTAGCATTTTCTTTTTCATTTAAGATTTGATCAATCTGAGTAACAATGTGTGACTGAACACAGCTGGGGTTCATTTGCAAATGGGGAAGAAGGGTATGAAGAGTTGGAAGCACCAGTTGCCTACAGAATAGCATTGAAGACATGGGCCAACTGGGTCGACTCAAATGTCAATCCCAACCAGACTCGTGTATTTTTCACTACCATGTCCCCTACACACATGAGGTCTCACTCTTAAGCACAAAAACTTATTAGTGTTATGGTACAGCCCAGACAATTTTGGTGCCAAAAGAAAACTAAGATTCTGTGATTTTCTTAGCTAACATCCCATTTAAATTCAAGGCATTTAATAGCTCTAGTGCCAAAAACCTATACATATCCATGAAAATTGCACAACTTAGGAAAATTCTGCAAATTTACAGATTCTGTGATTTTTCTAGTTAAAGTCCATATGGTTGGCTTGAAGGGGTGTCAGTTTTGACTCTATTTCTTGATTTCAAAAGGGGAACCCCTTCAAATCAACCAAATGAGCTTTAATGTGGTCCGCAAATTTGCAAAATCTGCAGCACAGATCAAATATGTTCTTACCACTGACAGTACCTACTTACTAATGACTATAATAACAGTCCAATTCTCATATCTTCAGGAGTGCAGACTGGGATAACCCAGATGGGATGAGATGCTTCAATGAAACAAAGCCTTTCATGAAAAAGGGGTTTTGGGGAACTGGTTCTGATAAGAGGATCATGCGTGTGGTGGTCAACATAATGAAGAGAATGAAGGTTCCTGTTTCAGTCCTTAACATAACACAGATGTCAAATCACAGAGTTGACGCTCACACAAAAGTTTACACGGAGACCGGAGGCAAACTGCTCACTGATGAGCAAAAAGCCGATGTACTGCACAACTCAGATTGTATCCATTGGTGTCTTCCAGGAGTTCCAGACACATGGAATCAAATATTTTTGGCACATTTGTAGTAGCCACATGTAAACGCAAGAATTACAAGCACCATTTATCTCCTTTTTTTTTTAAGATTCTTCTGTCAATTGCATTCTATTGAATTGAAGTGTACAGCAAGGCTGCTGCTGAAGCAACTATTTTTTCAGCGTAGTATATGTCTCAGTTCTGTTTTGGCAGCATAATCAAGCAATAAAGAGAAATGTAATTCATCCAACATATTAATGAGCTTGGAGGACTTACCAGTTAACTTGACAATGCATGTGGCTCTCCTAATCAATTGGACATGGGATTTTCATGATATGTATGCATTGAACTACCAAGCTTGTTGGCCAAGTAGATTACCCTGCATAGCACATTCATGGCATGAAAGAATGAAACCCAATAAGTTATTAGAGGAAAATGAATAAATGAATGTACAAGAAAATCACACAAGTCATGCAGAGCCAAAAAGGTAAATTACACCGAAAGTGGTAAAAGGGAACACTTTACTTGAGACGAACATACCATCAAACATGCAAGGGGCAGAGCCACGCAGGACCAGGAAGCCTCGTCCCAATTTGTAAAAATTATATGCTGGGAGAGGGTAAGACTCAAATTTTTGCTATAGCTATGGTCTGTATCAGTAGAGTTACAGTTCAAATAGTAAATTTTTATTTTTTGGAGAAGAAATAGTAAATCTATTTAAATCTTTAGAACTGCTTGATTAATTCATTAAAAACACATAATGATAAGTAATCCTAGAATTTTGATGTCAACTTATGTGACACATAACATTAACATTGAATGATAGTTGCTTACTTATTATAAATGAATGAATGTTGTGGAATAAATATGTTATATATTTTCCCTTCACATAAATGAGCTTCAAGGAGACTCTTTTTAGTTTTTAGTTTTTAGTTTGACACATTAGTTACGATCTAAAAACTTATAATTCTGGTTAATGGATTACTAGTAAAAAGGTTTTGAATAGGGAAATCTAGCCACGTGTATAGTAAGATCACTTAATACTATTACACTATGTGTTTTTTTTGTTTTAAAATGTTGTAAACTTTACGTAACATAAACCCACAAGGCCACAATTCACTCAAAACATTAAAAATCGTACTAAATAATCTCTCAAGCACCTAGCATAAAAGGTGGTCGAAACCATGATATGATCATATGAATTACTTAATTAATTAGTCCTATGGGCCTTGGCCCATAAATTAGCAACCCAGTCCAACCCAGCATAGTTTAATGTTGCACACTCTATATAACGAGACTCAAGCCACATCATCGTAGGTTGTTCTGGGAGATTCGAGAAACTCATACATCTGTTTATCGCCAACGCTGTTCAGGTAAAAATGAAATTCCTCTACCATTAGGGTTTTAAGTCTCCAATCTTTATAGGGCTTCAAATTTCACTCTCAATCTCTTCTTAATTCCCAATTTCTTATCAAAAATCAAACTTGAGGTTTTGCGGTTTACGGTTTACTCACATCTTGTGCCTCTTTCTTCTAAACGATTGTGGTTTCTTCCTATTTATTTGATTAGGCGCCCTGAACACTCAACTATGGCGGGAGGTAATTTCTTGCACAGAGTCATCACGTACTTAGTCAATGAGATTGTGGTTGATGGCCTCGCCAACAGGTACCTGTCTTCCTGTCGATCCTACGTATATATAAAATGGTCAGCTAATTTGTTGAAAGCTTCTTTCTCTGGCCAAAGGGACCACGCCGTTCCCGATTGGCTCGTTCCATTGAAGCAAAATTAGCTCAAACTCAAAGGACCAGTTTTTTTTTTTTTCCCAGCTGTGGCGCTACACTTTATGCGCTATGGCTTTGGACGCTTGAGGAAATTTTTGACGAAAGAGCAATTTTTATCGTTGTGTTTTCAATTTGCATGATATCGTTTATGTGACTTGTAGTGGGTTTTGTTATTTTCTTTTGTTTGATTTTTGTTCTTCCCATAATTATTGAGATAGTGCTTGAAGCTTCTCAGTAAGCCATCAGGGAACTGTTGAATTCCTGATTGGTATGCTCCCAGAAGCGAAACGAATTCAAAACCTCCAATTTATTCCAGTGTAGGAATCAATTCACTGCAAGCCTTGGAGGGTTGAGAATATTTCGCCATATTGCTGGGTGTTATTTGAGTGAAGAATTTTAATTGTTAATGTTCTTTCCTTGGTGTTTTACTTTCTTGTTTCATGCTTTCACTGTCACCATGTACACTGCTGTTGGGAATTTTTAAGCAAACCATGTTATAAGAATCCCAATTGTTATAAAATGTTCAAAAAGCTTGTGATGAATGTTACAGTAAACTGGGGATACATGTTGGTATCGTTTATAGGACCCTGAAACATTTTATTTAATGACTTCTTAAGTTGTTAAGTATAACTTCATTTTTCTGGCCTTCAGGATTATTCACGTCCTAAATAGTTTGCTCCCTTTTAGTGAAATACTTTACAATCTTCCACTTGCTGGTGTTGTGGCATATTATACACTGCAGTATGGGAAGTATGATAAATTGTAATGCATTTACCTTTTTTTCCTTGTAAGGGAAAGTTTTTCTTGCTTAGAACTGTAATTATTCCAGCTCAAAGAGGGATCTATTCCTGCCTTCTCGCCCATTTTAGGGGTATGCCCATGATGACTCTGTGTGTAGGCTTGTAATGATTGCGGAGTGACTTAAAAATTAAAAAACCAAAGAGCTGAGGGGTTTTTTTCTCGTCTCAAAATTATATTCCACATTCTCTGAATGAGTGAATATTTAGGTCCTAGGTTAGTGTTCATAATGTTGCTCTCTATTTGTTAGTTTTCCCCATTCTAACAACCCTTAATATATATAGATTTTACTTGAGTGGTCTCAGTGCAATTTCTCCTGTTGAATTACCTCTTACATCAAAGTTTGATGTGGTTTTTCAGCCGTGCATTCCAGAGGTTTGCTGTAAGAACATCAAAGAGCATTGATGATATTTCAACTCTGGGTAATGTTTCTTGTATTCAATAATATGAGTCAATCGTTGTACCGTACCTTTGAGTATATATTGTGCTGATGGTATTGTACATTGGTTTGCATATGCAGCTGCAAAGAAGAAGGAACAACTTGCTGAGCAGTTGAAGGATATCTCTAAAAACTTAGATGTGGGTTTCTCTTTGTTTTTCTTTTGAATTTTGAATATTTAAGAACATTAACATCCGAGTCTAATGTGTACTTTTCATTTTTGGTTGGTTGCAGTCTTTCAAAGACAGGTGATGCTCTGATGTTGTTAGGTGAATTATTGCAGCGAATGTATATTGCTATCCGGATTTCTTCCTCTCAACTGGCCTTACAGATAGATGGAAATAAGTTTTGTGCTTCTATGATGTGCTTTTGAATGCAGTAGCATGCTAGTTACCTACTTGGTAGTTTATAGTCTCAACTGGAGATTGGAGCTAAATATATGTTGTGCTTGTGCATGTTGCAGTCAAAATGTGTTTCAGAAATTCCATATAGAATTTGTTTATTTGGCTCCACTAGATTCATTTGTATCCCTGCGAATCCTTGGTTTATGCAATTTTAGTCTGATGACATTGTATTTACTATCTAATCCAATGTATTGTCAGAGGCTTTGACCAAGTGTCCTCAGTTTTGAAACATCTTCGAGATTGAACCGAGCAAACACCCATCCAGGGTGATGTAATCCAACATTTCATAATATTAAGGAATTAGGAAATTGTAGAATTATAGAACACTGGAAACTTGAAGGCTGCGAGCCCTTTTTAGGTTACATCCAAACGAAATTAACGCATTAAACCATTGACTTGTCATGGTTTTAACTCACTTTTTCACTCTCTCACTACTTGGGTCAACTCTCACAATTCATGATGATTAAGAAATCAACTTATTATTTGGCCAAAAAAAGAAAAAGAAATCAACTTATTACATGAAAAAAAAGGTTTTTTGGTTGGACAGGAATGAATGAAGAAATACTCATAAGCAATAAGTCATACCATATCATATCCGGAGCCTTATTAGTTCTTTTTGGAATTTGTGATTAACCCTTGGATTATACCAATTAAATTACTTCTTTTAAATTGTAATGTAAATGAAAATTCTAGTGAAAACAAAAGCATAATTAGAAATTGAAAAAATAGATCCTTTTATATCAATATCCTAGAATGAAAAAAATAATAATAATAATTCTCTTGAGCTAAGACTCTAAACAATGAGGAAGGGGACGGTAAGTATTTTCTTCCTTATCTAAAGGACTTAAAAATTCAAGCTTATTGTTCGTTGAAAAAAGAACTTAAAAATTCAAGATAATTTGATCACTCAAGATTGTCATGTTGTGAAGGCAAGATTGAGATTTGAGACCAACTCCTCACTCTCTCAAACTCTCACAGGCATGCGGACCTACTTACAAAATATATGTAATAAAATTTGTAACAAATTAATTATTGGTCTAGTAATGTTTCCCCAATGGTATAGGTAGAACAGAGAAATAGCCCAATAAGGGAGGGATACAATTAGACCTGAAAAATTAGCATACGAGACAATTTCACAAGAAAAATTCGAATTTAATTTCTCTACCTTTATAAATAATAGTGTTAGTGTATTTTATCAAATTCAATATTAAATTGATGCTTATCGTGTAGACTTGTTACACACCCTTAAGTGAACGGGTCATTTCCATAACTTGCAAAAACTGTTTGGACCCATTTGTAACTTACAATTTGGCCAAGTCCACAAAAGCCCATATATCAAGTCATTGTTTCACAAGTTTAAACCCCAAAATGCTATTGAAAAGGGTTTAAGCTGCCCTGAACCACTACGAGAATACAATCCATGGCGTCCATCATTTGCAGGACCGTGAATCATCTTCGCCACGTCAATCGCTGTTTGGTCCGATCCAGCTTGCCGATTCCACCGCCACCGCTCGCCGACGCTCTTCAACATCCGCATCTCCCACTCCTTCAACAGGTTCGCCTCTATATCTCATTTTTGCTACTCTTTTTTCTGTTAATTCTTCGTTTGGCTTCTGACAACCAAATAAGTCAAAAGCTTCGAATTTTTCCTTTCTTTATTTTCTTACAGTTTCTCAGTATCCAAACAGTTAGACCCATTTCATTTTCTGTTTTTTATCTGCTTGGACTGTAGTCGTTGGCCTGTTACCAAAGATGTCTGCTTTCGACTACAAGCTCTACTGCTGTAAGTGAAGGAAACCCAGAACCGAAAAATTCAGAAGACGCTAATTCTGATGAAGGGAGTAAGTCTGGCGAATCAAACGAAAGCGGTAATGCTGGAAAATCTGTTCGCGGAGGGGTAATCTATACGACACCGTATAGCATGTTATCTTAGTTTTTCAATATAAACATGTAATTGAATTTTCATTGATTTTGAGGGTGCCTTTTGCAGCCTGTTTCGTGGTTGAGTTTTCTTCTGCTGGTAGCTACTGGAGCTGGAATTGTACTCTACTACGACAAGGAAAAGAGACAGCATATTGAAGGTAGACTACTATGGTGAGTTGGGTGTATGTGGGTTTTGCCTGTTGGACATGAGTTTACAAGTCTGCACCTTTTTCAAAGGCCGTCTTTAATGTTGCCCATAATTGAGTTTTTGTTGAAAGAATCCAAATGGGTTTTCTATGCCTAGAACAGCGTCGTAGTTATTTTAACAGTCTACTGTTATTGCTGACTATGTGGTTAAAGAAGTGTCCTTCTCTGTTAATCAACTCCTGTAAATCTTGGTTGGGGCTGAAGCTTGGACTCACTAGATGTTGCTTGTGTATGTAAAAGTTTAAATACTCTGTTTAGGCAAATTAAGACCCGCTATAACCCATTCAAACCATCTTGCTCAGCTTACTTGTAGCTCGGCATTGATGAAATTGGTGATTTAATGACTTCTATGGCTATTGTGGGCACATAATACATGCTAAAGCGCATATCACCTCCTGAATACTTCGTATGCCTTTTTTTGGTTCATTTTGAAGATTTATGTCCACTTGTATTCAGTGTAGATTAAGTAGAATCTGAACCAGCAAAAATCTCTGTTGCATTAGCTCATTGTGGGCTTGATGATTGTTTTCTTTCTAGTATCATGTTGCAACTTAAAATTGGCTTGCACTTATTCACATTATTTTGCTGCAGACATATATAATGCATCCAATGAAGTAAAGCAAGGACCATCAGCGGGAAAAGCTGCCATTGGGGGTCCATTCAAACTTATCAACCATGACGGAAAGCATGTAACTGAAAAAGATTTTTTGGGGAAATGGACAATTATATACTTTGGTTTCACTCACTGTCCTGATATCTGCCCAGATGAGTTACAAAAGCTAGCTGCTGCAGTTGATAAAATAAGTGAGTTTTATGTTTTTATGAAGATCTCTTTGCTTTTCTTTCTTCGAAATAGGTATTAATATCATCTGATAGTGCGGATGATCAAATTTCAGTAAGCATGATCTTTCATTTTTATTTTCTGTATTCTCAAGCATGCAAATATGCAATGACTGAGATAGTTTATGGTCTGTTGTGTGTGCAGAGGAAAATGCAGGCATTGAGATAGTCCCCATGTTCATCTCTGTTGATCCTGAAAGAGATACTGTTGAGCAAGTCCGTGAATATGTCAAAGGTGCTTCTCAAGATTTTCGTGCACTATTTTAGATCTAGTAGTAATAACCATAAACCCCTTGATGCAAGTAATTCATCATATCTTTTTTCAACTGTCTCAGAGTTTCATCCAAAGTTGATTGGATTAACTGGTAACTCCGATGAGGTACGGAGCGTTGCTCGTGCATATCGAGTATATTATATGAAGACAACGGAAGAAGATTCAGATTATCTTGTTGATCATTCCATAGTCATGTATGTACCAACTTTTTGTGAACTGTGCTTCTTTTACTCTAACGATTCCTTCTTTCTTATTCATAAAAAAAGAGCTTACTTATGTTTGCATGCCCTAGCTTGAGTGTTTCTAGATAAATTTCCCTATAGCCCTGTGAGGCTGTGATGCTTGTTGAATTCTAATAGGGTGATAGTAACCATCGAATTTTTGTGCAGGTACTTGATGAGTCCCAATATGGAATTTGTTAAGTTTTTTGGGAAGAACAACGATGTTAATTCACTTGCTGATGGTGTAACCAAAGAGATAAAGCAGTACAAAAAATAGAGTCTCAGTTTACTTTTTATTCTCAGCGAATAACATTTGTATGCTTATTTTTTAAACGTACATTTTGAGAAGAGTGATCATTCCTCTTCCCTTTTCTTGATAGTTCTGTTCTCCCGGATGATTATTGTTCTCTCAAGAATGTGATGAGCTACTTATATTTGAGATTTTTTTTGGTCCAAATATATTGGTGAAATTAAATTGAAATCCAAGACACTTTCATGGACCGACAATATTCGATAATCATGAATAATTGTGCTTGGTGGCATGGTTTACAATCCTTTGCTTGAGAGAGAGAGAGAGAGAGAGACAGAGAGACAGAGAGAGAGAGAGAGAGAGAGAGTTGTCATCTTAATATTATAAGGAGCCTTTAGAGAGAGAAGCGAACCGTAAATGCACGTATCTTCTAAAAACTGTATGCAATATATAAAACTCACTGCTATAAAAACAGTTGAGTCAAAACTTTCTTTTGGCCAGGAGTTGGAGTCAAAACTTGAAAGGAAACAAAACAGCGTTTTTTCTTCTTGCCATGGATAAGCATCGTATTGAAACATACTACGTAAAACTAATTGCGACCATACAAGATTCAGGCCACAATGAAGTTAATTATTAACCTAACCCTAATTAACTAAATACAAAATTCACTTCTTATTTGATGAAGACCATCTCGTTGCTATTTGTATTCTTGACTCCAACTCTATCTGAAACAATGCAGTTCTGTTTGCACATATACATGTCCGTCTCATCCTTAAGACCCACTGTGCGTTCTGTTTGCACACAGGTACAGGAACAAGTGCAAATTCCTCACCTGCAGAAAATGAAAAAAATGCTAGATAAGCGTTCCACTTGTGCAGAACTTCCAAGTTGAAAATATATAGATATTAATCAACTAAGAAATATTGCCCACTCCTACCTCTATTAGATTACTCTTCAAGAATGGTTTAAAATTGCACATGCCGCTGACATCACCTGTCAACTTCTCTGGGGATAATAGCCTTGCCAAGATAAACCTGTTGCATCTCGTCTCTCCAGATCTGGAAAAATGTGATGGTATATGTCTTAGTTCGTTCAGAATTCTCTAAGGCTCGACCTTTTCAACATTAAAAGAAAAGAAACACAGAGGAAAAGAAAAATATCCACACCGTTTCACGAAATTCCACACGGATATGAGGCACATTTGTTTTGTGGATATCATTTCCATCTGGTCCTCTCTTGTAGTACTCTCTACCGATCCAGTGTGACTAACCATAAAATTTGATGTGTCAAGTTCAGCAAAGATGGATTAATACAGCTAATATGCTATTGCAGAGAAAGAAGGTACTAGAAAATAATGGCTCATTGCACCACAAAATCAAGTGCATGTTGAAATCACTTCATATAAATGTGGTTCATATATTAAGGGAGATCAGTTGCACATTCAACTCTGGCATGTAGCGTACCTTCAGTGCATGTGAGAAACCTGATTGGTAGACTGAATTACGGGCAATTTCACATAGATCACACGAACTCAACTTCCATACCTGTAAAGAAAGAACTTTAAAATACTTGGGACTTTACATGCATCCCCTTAGCATCAGGGAGAGAGAGAGAGAGAGAGAGAGAGAGAGAGAGAGAGAGAGAGAGCTCACAGAAGCAGCAATACTATATTCTTCCACCAAAGGTTCTTTTGTTAAATGTATTTGGAGAGGATCATCAGTAGAAAGAGAAACATTAAGACCCCGTAGGAAAAAAGTAGGAAAGGGGTTCCGATGGTAGTCTAAAAATAACGAATTGTTACTAAGGGGTGACATAGCCAGACCAATCTGATAAGACGAACAAGATATTGTAGTCAATTAGAAATTCCAAAAAGATAGAGACAGTTGTAAGAATAAGTTTTTGTTCTTTAACCTGAGCTAAATAATACAGATATTGAAGTACAGGAGATTTTCTCAAATTGATTCCATGTGCAATATTATCCGCGGTAAGAAAGGTTGCAGCAAGGTGGTCAATGTCACCAGCCTGAAAAATGTAGTGTAAATGAGGTCACATTATGTAATATTAGTGTTCAAGTAAAAAATAAATCTTTAAAAATACCTCCCCAGAGTGCGGACGGAATTTAATTGTTGTCATTCCCTTTGATTCACGAAGCTGAAAATAAAAACCCAAGAGCTCACACTTTGATGAAAATTAAATGGTATGAACATTAATCAATAGTCAAGGACTACAGGACAAGAAAAGTAACCATTTAACAATGGAAAAAAACATAAAAAATATGTCAAATAATCCAGCAAGGCATGTATATGAAGCAATGACATTCAAGACTTCATGAAATCAGAGCCCTGGTATTGAAACCAATGCAAATGATACTGACCAATGAAAAAGATATGAAAAAATTAATATGACAATAAATTTGACTTTCATAATTGTGTACAGGCAAATGGGTAAACGATTACAAGGAATAAGAATATGAAAGAGGTATGCTACCCTAACCACAAATTTGTTCTTTGTGAACAAATAGGGGGGTGTAGAATTTAGATAACAGATATGGTACACAAAGTGAAGAATTGTTTCTGAGAGAAGATGTACCTTATTTAATGTGTAGAGATTAGCATAACAGTAGTACACGTAGTATGAAAATGCAGGATTGAATACATTGGTCCATTGTGCTGGTGTTGGCATGTGCTTTGTGGGGCGTCTTTCAGGTTTGCTTTCGTCATCCACCAAATCTAACCCAACAACCTGGAAACCCAAACATTTTAAAGTTGAGCATCAAAGCAAGAAAATCTTAAACGTATAAAAATGAAGAATTTAAAGCCAGGAGAAACACAAACCAGAGATGGCATGATTTTATCTGATACTTTTTTGGAATAAGACAAATGTTTCATAAATGCACAGCAGAGGAGGGGAGGAAAAGGGGGAGGGAGGGAGGGGGAGAGAGAGAGAGAGAGGGGGGCAGTTTTCAGATCAGAAATTTGAAAATCCTCTACTCTTTGGAAGTGATGGTGAGATTTGTTGTTCGTACATATATGCACAACAGTAGTAGCTTGGTTTCTTATCATTTTATTTTTCATCAAGGAGGATACTTAAAAGTAAAATCTAGTGATGATAGTTTGACACAAGTATTGTTCAGACTTATATGTTTAAACCATCTTAGAAGAAGAAGTTGTGAGAGTGTTCTTTCGATATAAACATGTAAATTAAACTACAAGATAAAAGTGAAGATTTTGCAGACAAGACAGCAAACCTGCTTCAGGAAAACGTGCAACTGTGGGTGGGAATCTGGATTTATGGTAACCTCAAATAGTGGAATAAAGATATTGTCAAGAATGTTCTGAAATGATGTCACTATCCCCATTTCCTTGTATATATTGTACAGCCGTGGCAACTGACAAGAAAAAATTATGTGGTAAGAACCAACATGTTAGTGAAATTCAAGATTTTTAACTGAAAGTGACATTACATTTTTTATGAATCATAGAAAGATTACTGCATTTACCTGTATCAACCAAACAACATTCTCAGTGTATAATTCATTGTTCACTATCCAACTAGCCATTTGGTCCCACTCACTTTGCTTCCTACCATATATTGATATTCTGTACTCGGCCATCTGCAATAGAAAAAAATGGAGCATCAGTCAAGGTTGATCTTTTTTCTTTTTTTTTTGGGATAAGAAACAAAGGTAAGGATGATCAATCTAAACAAGAAGAAAAATAAAAAAAGACACAACAATGAGAGGGGCTGGAAGTCGGCAACAGTTCTATATCAAGGGCATTGAACATTCAGATAGGGCAAGGCACGGATAGTTCAGAAATGTAAATCTCATCTACAAATCTCTATGGTTAGATGACTAGCACTACAATGATACAACAGATTGGGGAATTAAGAAAACATGCAAATATAAGCACCAACATATTAATGAATTAGATTCCAGAGTATTTATCCATCCTAACTAGCATACTAGAAAAATTAATGATTAAAAAGACCAACCAGAAACTAAATCCCGTATAAAAACCTATCTACAAACAGAAGAGCAAGGAAGCACCTGGTATTTACTAGCAGAAAGATCAGAAAATACTTGCTTTGTCAGCTCAGCAAGGAAACGACCTATTCAACAAGAGATGATATAAAACCACATATACTGATCATGACAACTGCTTTAAACTTGATAGAAATGACTTCTCAAAGCCATGGCTTAAGTATCTAATTCTTCAACTCCAACCATATAACAATTAAGCATACACACAAAGTATACCTTGAATAAGATTATCCTGCTTAAGAAAAATTTCCCTGAGCCTACTTTGACCACAGGGGTTGTACTTAAGATTAAACTTATCAAAACGATGAAATGTGCTCTTGTCTGCATGAACATCTAAAAGGTCAACATTCAGGTCATACCTGTTGAAACAAATGTGAATAGATATTATGTCGTGCATCTTAACTTAAACATTACAAATACATGCAAGTGCCAACGATAACAGAAGGAAAAGTGTATCTTTTTTTCTTCAATTAAAAGCAGCAGAAGAGAATACCCAGTCAAATCCAAACTCTCAAAAACCTCTTTCAAGGTCAAATAGGTCCCATCTCGAAATATCACAACCTGAATAGAAGTATACAGAACCCAAGGCATCAGTGAATATCATACAAGTGTGATAACTAATATTACAATAATGTCACTACAACTAATCATTAAGTGACCCCCTTGAATTATCAAGTTTGATGGCTTTATGCGCATTTTATAGCAATAAAGGTACGAGACAAGAGAATCACTTGACAACCTGTCAGGGTAAAAAAATTTAAATTACCTCATCAGGCTCTTTCCTCAACTTTGACTTTATAAACCTCAACAAATGTTTCTGGTTCATGCATGCTGAGTGATGAACATGTGTATCAACTTTCCTGACATTATAAAAGTCACGATGTGGAGCACTTTTCTGAGCAAGAAATTCCCTATCCGCATTAAGCATCAAGTGAAGATTGAATTTCTGGATGGTAGACAAATAAGCACCTTGTCAAAGAACTATATCTACTCCTACCTATATAAGAGCATTGGCATGCCTTTCAAATTTCAATGACTAATAATAATCAACAAAAATCTATTTACTTGTTCCAGAAGATTCAGCCGGTGATGGCATAAAGTTCTGATATTCCCTGCTGCTATAACTCGAAGTATGTGATGCAGATCAGTGAAAAAGGTTGTTGCATCAGCAACAGGAAAAAGCTCTTCTTTTGCTGCAAAGGGGGAGGGGGTTAATGTGCATTAAGATCTCTACAGAAGCATAGGATTCCCTGACCATGACAAACAGAAAGATACACAGCAATGAGATGCCTTAGCCTTACATTCTTTATTTGGGTACACATGAATGACCCCATCTTGCATTTCAAAATAATGCTGCAGAACAAAGGAGGAGAATGTTAATTGGATGGTGAAACTGAAAATATAACCTTATTGGATTATAGCTTAATCACAAGTAAAAACTCACATCAGACTTCCCCTCAGAAGCATAAAAAAATGGTTCTGGGTTAGGTTTTGGAGTACTGGGGTCAGATATAACTTCTTTCTCCCATGGAGCAACTGCCTCCCTGAAAACATATCTTTTTCGCATTTCGAGGCATTCTTGAAGAACCACATAGACCTCCACTTCATCGGTAGATGGTACCTCTGGTAAAATTATAGATAGAAACATAGAACCGTGAGGATTTCATTCTTACTCTCCAGTTTCAAATTTACAATTGAACATCAACTTCTTAAAACTAGTTGAAACCAAAGTAATCTGCTTTCAGATCAGTACCTTGTTTAAAACCAACTAATAAGAACCATCAAAATGGTTCTCAAGGGAGAGGAGTTAGTGAAGAAACATTTAGATTTGGACCTTGATATTTTTACATAATACAAATTATACATGCTTCTTCAAACTGATATAAAAAACTTAACAAAATCAATTTATTTTCTTAAGACCACTGTTATGTCTATGTTTAATATTACCTGATCATGTTATCCAGTTTTATGTCAATGTTCTCCAGGGAGTTGGGCTAGCCTTCCTTGATTTCATGTTTGCTAGAATTTCTTATCATTCACTACTTGTATTAGTATGTCTTTAACTAGCAGCAATAAGTAATGTTCAATAATATATATAGCAGGTCCATACAAAATCCTTCCACATGTACACATTTTTCGAAATATTTGAATAAAATTTTAAAAAATAAAATAAACCGCCAAAAAAGTGTTACATCAAGGAAAGAAGAGAAGGACTTTATACCAGTAGGAGAAATTTTAAGTCTTGCAAAAGTTTCTTGTTCTGGCTCTTTCCTTAGAATATCAGCTGCAATTGGATCAGGCTGAACGCCATGCAGATCACCAGATACACTATGGGACCGAATCATACTTGATGTAGGCATAGGAATTTGATCTCCATTGGCATTAACATGGTTTGGTAAATCCTGCACGAGTGATTACCAAATACAATTCCAGAAAACCGTAAGAATTCTCCAAGCATAACAGAAACAGTTCCCCTTATGAATAGATGTAGGGACAAACTTTCACTGGAATGTGCGACAACAGTGCCTAAACCTAATGTGCAATAACAGCATGTTACTGTAGAGGAAGAGAGATTATGGAGGTTTGTACATGTCTGACACACACAGCACAGGTGCCAAATAAACTCACCACATTTCCATTAGTATGATATGCGGTGCCTAGTTTAGCTTTGTCAGTCAGATTATCTTCATCGTCTGATCCTTCTACGCTCTCAAAAGCACTACCACTTGCAACTGGAGACTTGGGAGAAGTTTGTCTGATAAGATTACCAGTTCTCTTAGTTGAACTCGCAAGCTCACCAGATTTTCCTGAAACAGAAGAAATAAGTACTTAACCAGCAAAGCAAACTGACATTCATCCCCCCCCCCCCTCCCCCCCCAAAAAAAACCAATAGAGAGAGAGAAAGAGAGTATTGTTGTTGCAGAAGGCCCATGGGGTGACTCAATGCTGATAGAGGAATCAAAATGACTTCCAAAAACCTACATACTATGAAAATTTGGGCTCAACAGAGATATTTAAGTATCTTTTTCTCATCAGTATTAGATAGTTAAAGACGAGCTCAAGCAGTGTATTTATGTGTTCCTTTTGTTATTTTTCTTTCAAAAAAAATCAAATTAGTCACAAATTTTTTTTCAAAGAGTTCGTTCTTCTTTTATTTTCTTTTATTTTGTTAGTGTCATACTTACTGCTTCTCAACATATAGAGACATCATATGTCGATATTTATTATTATTTCAATTCATACAGACTCATATTCCATAATATTCATACATACATGATACACCTAGTTTAAAAGGAGCTATTTGAGGCACTGATAATCCTAAGTAAGGTGAAGCAAATTTGAAACGACACCGTATCACCACTCTACTTATCCAATCGAAAGCATGAAATCAAAGCTAAATTGATCGCTCTGGAGAGAACTCCGGCAGAGCCATACCTTCCGGGAGCGTGTGCAGCCTCGGCAACCCAGCCGGAATACCGTCCTCGCCGTCAATTCCGCCGGAGATAGTCGTGACGTCCGGCAACGACGCGGAGTTACGCCGGTAATAGCCGCCCCCCTTGCGCCGCGCGTGGCCTCTACGCTTTTTCAAGTGCTGTGGCGAGTCGGCGCCGCCACCATCGGAGTTGTCCTCCCTCTCCCGCTCCACAGTCTTCGCGAACTCGAGCAGCTGAGTTAGGGTTTTGCGGTGCATATAGTAGGCCGACACAGCCACTAGCGAAGCTCCTACCAGAGCCGCCATGGCCAAATGTATCGCGTACGGCTCCATCTGTCACTGTCTTCCTCTTTCCGCAGACCTCGAGAAAATGGTCGTTCCAGTCAGCGAGAGAAGCAGAAACCGGACCAAAACCCTACTGAGAGTGTTTAGCTGAGGAGAGAACACAGAGAGAGTGCTCTGTTTTATTCGGGACAAACGAGACGTGCTTCGCTTCAGTATTTATAGGGAGAGAGAGAGAGGGCGAAGGTGGGAGAGGACATATTCTCATTTCTCTCTGTTTTTCTAATTTTTTGTTTTTTTAATCTCTCGGCGGTGTACTAGTCTAGTAGAAATTGAATTACAAAATGGTGAGTGCTGCTTTTTATCGCCGCTTTTGCTGGTTAAATTTTCTTTATTATTTCCACTAATTATTTGTTTTGTTTTATGTGATCTTTTTTTGTTGGACTAATTAATTGATGGAGTTTGAGTGGTGCTTTCATAATTAAAAAATAAAAAAATAAAAAATGTTTTTGGTGGATGTGAAGGTGGGCCCGGGCTACAACCAATGGGCTTTTGGATAGGAAGAGCCAAGAGGAGTAGTTCGTGTAAATAGGGGTGTGGATTGTTGTGTCATTTTCGTTATCCATGCATAAGGCGGATATGCCTTTCGAGCGCGCTGTGGGTACATGTTATGTTAAAGGAGGAATTACAACCAAACCTTGCGCGAGTGCGACCATTATAATCCATATTAAGCAAGTGAGCTATAATCCTACCAACCAAATCTGGTATTATTTAGAAGATTCTGTTGCGTGAGAAATGGAAAATCCAACTACAAACATGCTTTTAGCCAATCTTTTAAGTTTGTTTAACAATATTTGTGTTTATTATGTTTGAATGTATAGGAATATCATCGTCCTTCGATTCAGTTATTTTTGTTTATCTAGAGCTTATGTCTGAAAAGACGACGTATGATTAGATTGTAGAGTTAAGCATTTTAGGTTTTAAATTTATTTTTTAAGTAATTATTTTTTTGAGTTATAGTATCTTCTATTTATTAACACTCAATTATTTCGTGTTTTAAATATTGTTAATTTCATTCATTAAATTAAATGATAATTTTATTTATTTAAATATAAAATTACTCAAAATTTTATTTATTTTAAATAATTGATCTTTTATGATGGCTGATGGTCTTTTTTTTTTTTTTNTTTGGCCAAAATGATGGCTGATGGTCTTAACTCTTAAAAGAGTGGATTTATAAATTTTCATTAATCTCCTTAGAAAAAGAAAAAAAAAAAATTTGTCTTTAACATAATAACGATTTAGACAATAACCCATCTTGGAAGATATATTAAATCATTGATGTGATCGTTTTCGTCGATTCACACTATTCCAGTCAATTTCTCATTGTCGTCAAAAGCAAAGCAAAACAAATTTGTGGTTGTATTCATTTTGAGACGTAACTTTCTTGCAAAACCACTAAGATTATGACCACTTATTTAAGGTTCCATTGGTAATGGCTATGATGTTTATTGCAAGCAACTTGTAGATGGCAACCTTATGTAATTAGCATATATATCAAAGTATTTAACAAGTATAAGACATTAATTACAACTACAAAAAATTAATATTAATTAAGTTAATACTAGTTAAGTGTCGATTGAGTTTTACAACCGTTTTGTACATATAAATTATTATATCTAAAAATTCAGACTTCACTCATATACATTATAGACTGTGAGTTGGATTTCAAACGTTTATTGTTGAGCATTCAAATGCTCGATCACAATTCACAATATAAACATTCATACTGAAATTCAGTAGTAGATCTACATATATATTAATAGATTAACTGACCCTATGAATTACTTTCTCTATTAAATTTATGTTTTGGTATTTTATTTTTCAAGAGGTGAAGCAAAGCTGTTTAATAACATGTCTTTTAGAAAACCAATTTCTAAGTTAAATGTTATCATTTTTCTTCGTCACAATGTTAGAGAGACAAATTTCTAAATTCACCTACTATATTAATATGGATGCTTCTCTCATGCAGAATGAGAGTATCGGAAAAAACTCTCTCTCTCCTTCGCATCTTTTCTACTTATCTCCTTCCGCTGGAGATAAGATATTTATATAACTCCATTTGTTGGTGGCGTTTGTCATTCTTATCGTTTTGGGTTAGCTAGTGGTTAAAAATATCTAACAAGAAGGTTAAAAAGGTACATATATATGTACTGTTTTTGGTGTAGTGGAATTTTTTAAGGGTTTGAGTTTTGCCTCGGTAGAAATAACGCAGGAAGATAGATATAAAAGCCAGATAAGCCAGCAAGGTTGTCTTGTCACTGACCAAGAATTCAAGAAATATGACTGTATAAGATCAAAGCAAGTGCATGCCATCAAGGCTTGTCGCGACAAACATGGCTTATTGACATACCTACTACTATCCTATGATTCCTATCAGTTATGCAGTACATGCATGGACCATACGCAGTAGAAATAATAATTGGTTCTATATATGAATGACAAGTTGTACATCTAATGGATCATTTGTAACAATAATTTAATGATTGAGTGCAAAGGTGATTGAGAAGATAGTAAATTACACCTAAATTAATAAAATATTTTTATTATTATATAATGGTGAATGTAAAATTTATTTTCTAATTAAAAATCAATAAGTTTTTGAAAACACACAACTAAATAGATTGGGTGAGTATAATTGAGATCTCTGTTTGCTTCAATTTTGGCTTTCTTTTGCTGCATGATGTTTTGCTTTATACTATCATATATACAACGCAACGTTCTGGGCAGTGAGATCTTATAATTCTTATTGCATTATGCATCTTATGCTCGTTTGATTCCATGCATGCAGCATTACTTAATTCCGATTCCCGAACATGCTTACACAGGAATCACAAATGATGGGGCAGCATGTTGGCAAATAGTGTTAGCAACTTAGCACCTGCAGTGGTAAAAGTCTTTTAGTGGAAAAAATCTTCAATATATTCCTGCATGCTAATTATTTGAAATGGCCGGCCGGCATGTATCAGACTCAGTGGTGGGTAGGTGGAGTTGGGAATCGCATTCCCTTTGAAGCATCTATAGGAATCAAAATCCAGTATCTAGCAACATGAAGATTTTGAAAGAAGGAAGTATATATAGGGAACAGGACAGAATTTTTGGCAGAAGCACTATGCATGTGGAATGTGGATCGGGCATCTTCCTTAGAATACTTGCCTAATTTCTCTTTAGAGAGGTACGTTTTTGGACTAATCCGGTCAGTCTTCTTAACAGTGGACTAAATTTTGATTATGACCCAAAAATAGAGAGAGAGATATCTTTCCACATAAGGACAGAAATATATATATATATATTCTTTTGAGTCATATGCTATAAGGACAACATCTATACCCTAATGAATAATAATAACAGAGATGTGATAAGATTTTTAAAAGCTAGCTAGCACTCAGGATAACCATTTTTTTATTTTGAAGTGGCGTTATAGGATGTGGTTAGGAGTACATAATTTTTCTTGGGAATGCAACATAATAGCATACGATGATGTTAGTACAATTAAAAACACTAATGACAAAAGTACCCTCGACCAATTCGAGGTACCATGTCATCGGCATAGCATCAAAAAATACAATCTAGAAGAGCAATGCCCTAATGCCACATCATCACTTTTAATTTTCATGGTCTAAGGATGGTAAACTTGTTAAACTTGTAATCACTAGAAGTATACTCTAAAAAAAGTGAACTCCTATTTTTGAATATTTATTTGGAAATGAATTAAATGATTCAACTTGTTTGTGCTTCATGAGAATTAGAATCATAATGGAACGTGTGGTTCTCAAGTCCCTTAAATTGCGAGTTGCAAGAGAATGCCTTCATGGGTTTGCATTCGGATGCATCTAGGGTCTTTGGGTGCAACTCGTATGCATTGATCTACGAGCTTGAATGCTTCCACAAGTTTGGATGCATCCACGGGCTCGAATGCAATCCGAATTCGATTTGGATACATCCTTCCGCTCTAAGCAGTTGTGTCGTTAATTATCCTTCATTCCATGTTCAATGGGTCCTTTAAATTTATGGTGCCTTATATACCTCTAGTCCCTTTAGATAGTTATAGGTCACTTTGGATTAACATAGATATGGTCCTATTCTTTTAGTTAAGCAACTCCTTTTATTCAATGTCTAAGGGCCTCATGCTTTTTCCTCATATTCTCCGGACCCATTCCAAAGAGAAGTGATAGGTTCCATGCAAAGTATAACATGGTCCCACAATAGATACATGTCTACTCATGATTCATCATGATATTGCCTCCATTGGACCATAGTAGGGCAGAAGACGTTGAGAGCTAAGTGAGTGTCCGAGGCAATTATATGAAACAAGAGAATATAACTAGGACTATTTGATCCGAGGTGAAACTTGGTAATAATCCACAAGCCTAGTCCGTAGACTAACATTGCTTGTACAATGTAATAATTATATAGCCATCTATCTTTTTCTTGATTCATTGTTAGTTGTTACCATAAAATCCAAAGTCCTTTTCACTAAAGACTCCGGTCCAAAAAGTTAGTGGGATGTGACTTGTGAGCAACCTTTTTGTGTGATTTTCCTTAATGACTTCCAAGTCCTTGGCCTGTTGCATAAAACATAGCCGTACCAGTCCTTTTGGGCCTAACTAGGGTAATGGTGTGAGCTTGACGTAAGCACTGACCACTGAGCCCAACCAAACTAAAGTTCTGTTTTTCCCTTTATGGCCCATGAATAAGAACCTTCGTGGGGCTTCTACCTCAAGCCTCTCCTAGGCTCGAACAATAAAGAAAATAAATAGTTGAAGAAACAAATAGCCTTCTTTTAGAAGTTTCTCCAAAACCTCAAATTTTTTATTTTTTATTGGGTATAAGTTGGCAACAATTATATTGTGAAGTTGTTAACATCTTCGATTCCTATTTTGTCCCTATATATATCTTCATACTTAATGTGAAGTATTTAAATTGTAAAATGTTAATAAATACTTTACAATCTAAATAATGTCTATCACGTTTTGAAAAATGTAACTTTTAACTCTTTAAATTTTTAACTTTCTCACTCGGGTAGTTCACCCAAACAAACTAGTATTTTTAGCTAATAACAAAATTTTGCTTTAATATAAAGCATGAATCAGACTGAAAATCCAAGCTTGCTTAAGCGGTTGAGCTTGATGCAGCAACCATAACCCAGATTAGTTAATTATGAATTTTATTCATCCAAAAGAAGAGCCCTTTATATCTTATTTTACAACCCACTTATTACCTAACAACTTTTCTTTTGTGCCTAAAATAACAACTATGATCACTATATATTTTAAGGGAAAACCTTCATTAACACATTAACACTGGCCGAAAAAGAAAAACTATACACATTGTAATACTGGACAGAGCGCACAATTTGTACTTGTCCAATGATTTATTAATGTCCCAATAAAAGCCAAAAAATAAGTAAAAAGGAACCAATACCAACGAAAGTCATGCCCACAAATAATACGTCCCCACGTAAGCCAGCACAGGTTAAATTGTGTACATCATACCACAAAATAAACACGCTCTTTTCTTCCTTCTTCAAACATTAATCACAGGTAGAGTTATCGGCTAGTCCGCGCACTTGCTCGCTCATTTCTCTCCCTGCTTGGTGCCAAAGTCCTTCGCAGCTTCAATGGCGTCTGTACTGAATACGGTCTCGTCGATAAGATTATCGAACTCCAACGCCAGCAGAGTTCGAACTCACTCCATCTTGGCGCCGATTTCTGTTTCGTTTTCCAGTGAGTTGACTCATTTCTGCTCCGTTTGGTTGCCGATAATTCATAATCCAGTAAACAATGCTTGAAATAAACAAGCTGCCATATTTCGATGCTATGACGTAGCACCATAGCTAATATTTTCAAATTTTAGTTACATTTCCTTGCTTTTCTTTCGTAGCAACCTAATGATAAGTGAGATTTACTCACTGAGCTAAGCTACGTATTGTCTATTTTCGTTTCATTGAGACAATTTTTTGAACTTTTCAGGGCGGAGATTTACGGTCAGGGCTACAGAGACCGATACAAACGAAGGAGGTCAATTATCGTATCGAGCTTCTTTCTTTTTTCTTTTTCTTTTTTTCAGGAATTTGATAGAATGGGAGTGGAGTATAGTATAGGCTATAGTCAGAGGTTTTGGGGTTTTATGGTTGCTTGTGTGTTCTTTTGGCAGTTCAATCTCAGGTACCGGATAAGGCACCGGCTAGCAGTGGTTCGAGTTTCAATCAGCTTCTTGGCATTAAAGGAGCCTCTCAAGAAACTGTAAGTAATCAATGCTGGCGCATTATAAAATTTTTAATACTTTCTCTCTGTCAGTATATTTGCATATTTTTGGTTTCTTCAGATGAGGCTCGGAGCTTAAGTTTATTGAATGGTGAGTTGGAATTGGAAAAACCTTTTACCTGTTTGTTCTGTGTAAGAAGCAGGTAAATGTTTAGTAATTTTATCTGGCTTTTTGGAATAAGTTGATATTTTACAGAATGACGTTTTTTAACTGAAAATTATATTTAAAGTGGATAATCTGAGTTTCAGAGTTTTTATTTATTTATTTATTTTTGAAATGCTTACTCTTGTGCATATTAATTTGATCGAATCATATGGAACACAAAAGGTGTGGACAACAGTTGAATCTGTGATTTGAACTGTGCAGAATAAATGGAAGATTCGTCTTCAGTTGACAAAGCCTGTAACTTGGCCTCCACTGGTATGGGGAGTAGTTTGCGGGGCTGCTGCTTCAGGTATTCCTGAACATCTATAGTTTCAAACTTTCTAATTGCCTTGCATTGTAGGTTTCATGAGTGGAAGTTGTCTGTGGAGCTATTGAAGTTCTGTACAACAGCTTACAATGCACATTACGAATCTGTTTCCCGCCTCCTCCCAATTTGCATTTTCAAAACTTTATTAGACTAAATTTTGGAAGTTCTAGCAGTAATTCTGTTCTCCATGAAGATATGCTAATTTTTCCTTTTTATTAAATTCAGTCAGTATCTGGACTTTGATTCATTAGATGGATAAAGAACTGCCAGTTTTCAATATTAGTAGAATTCATTATATTTCCTAAAAGAGTTATTGTTTGGAATTGGAATAATATTTACTACACTTGTGCACTGTCCATAAATTACTTTTGAGGCAATTTTTTCATGTTGCAGGAAATTTTCATTGGAATTTTGAGGATGTTGCCAAATCATTACTTTGCATGTCAATGTCTGGCCCTTTTCTCACTGGCTATACACAGGTACGCTTTCTCTGGATGAAAAGTTTGGTTTTGCTTTTGACCGGATGAGATTTTTATACTCCAATAACTCCGTCTTTTCTCTAGACACTAAATGATTGGTATGACCGAGAAATTGATGCAATTAATGAACCTTATCGTCCAATTCCCTCAGGGGCAATATCTGAGAATGAGGTAAGCTTGTAACTAACTGTATTATGTATGGATAAGCATGGATGTTGATTGAATTTTGAATTCTGTTCTTTTGCTTCTAAAATCCCCTCAGGTTATTACTCAAATCTGGTTGCTCCTTTTAGGAGGCCTTGGCTTGGCTGGTATATTAGATGTGTGGGTACGTAACTTAAATGTTGGACTGGCTCTTGCTTATCCGTGTAAAATACTTAGATCAATGTCAATCATGAATTGTTGTCTTTTTAGGCAGGACATAACTTCCCGATAGTTTTCTATCTTGCTTTGGGTGGATCCTTGCTATCATACATTTACTCTGCTCCACCTTTAAAGGTAGTTTTCTGTTTTCTCCCCTGCTGCCAGAAAGTCAAACCATTTACATACTTTGATGTTTCAGAAAACTTTGCCTAAGCCCTGACTAAGCTTCATGAGTTGTTGCAGCTGAAACAAAATGGATGGATTGGAAATTTTGCACTTGGAGCAAGTTATATCAGTTTGCCATGGTATGATATCCTTGCATTATTCTTTTGTAAATTTATTAAATTTACACAATACATATAAAGGTTCAGAACTTGTCCATGCGATTTGATTAGGGACCCTTTTGAAATTAAGATTGACATAACTGTGGACATTACCTAGATTGTTCTTGAAATATATTAAAAATTTATCATGTCCGGTATCATGCACCCAAGAAATGAATTGAATAGGAAGGAACGCCTTTCAGGTTCTGTAAGTTATCCATGGACACCTTTTAGGAAGGAACGCCTTTCAGGTTCTGTAAGTTATCCATGGACACCTTTTAGGAAGGAACGCCTTTCAGATTCTGTAAGTTAAGTGTTGTTATAATGTTGGTCTTCTAGACTAACCAAGAACCATCACCAACATATTCTGGTAGTTTGGTTAACTGCTAGAAGCTGTTTTGCATATCCACTGTGTTGGGTAACAAATTTTGGCTCAATCTCTTATTGATAGGTGGGCTGGTCAGGCATTATTTGGGACCCTTACACCCGACATAATTGTCCTCACACTCTTGTACAGCATAGCTGGGGTATGTTTCTGAAAGAAGTATTTTTACACGTGTTCACATAATGTAATCCAACTAACATTGTCTATTTGTTCTTTGCCACATTTCAGTTGGGAATTGCTATTGTAAATGACTTTAAAAGTGTCGAAGGAGATAAAGCAATGGGACTTCAGGTCTTTTATATTCACTATTACAATATTGTAAACAATGTTAGATGTGGATGATATAACATTATTTGTGGTGATGCTGTTTGCAGTCACTCCCTGTAGCTTTTGGTGCTGAAGCTGCCAAATGGATTTGCGTTGGCGCCATTGATATAACTCAGATATCAATTGCTGGTAAATTGTCTTGACTTATGTGTAGAATGAGGTTATCCTGTGATGGTTTGGAATATAAAATATGGTAAATTTTACTTACGTAGATGACTCATTGTGCCATCCATTTCTTGATGGTTGCAGGTTATCTGCTAGGGGCTGGTAAACCATATTATGCGTTAGCCCTCCTTGCTTTAATAGCTCCCCAAGTCTTTTTTCAGGTAAATCACTTCTTCAAAAATTGTTGATTCAATTAAATGAGAAATAATAGTGTATGCCAATTTTATATTAAAGCTTTTAAAATTAGTATTTTTTTACACTACCAGATGTAGGGAGCTGTATATATTACGCTCTTACGTTTACATAGTGTTTTTCCTTGTCCTTTTGGGGATGATATAGAGACAATAAGCGCTTGCTTATACCAAAATTTGTGCTCTGCAGTTCAAGTACTTTCTTAAAGACCCTGTCAAGTATGATGTTAAATATCAGGTATTCTTTCAAACCTGTACTTGATATAATCTTTATGTTGCTTTTTGATTTATGAATTTAAAAGAAGAGATTTCTATTTGGTCCTTTCGTATACATTGTTTAATGAGATCCCTACGTGAATTTCATTATCTGAAATATGATGGATATCCAATACTCAGGAAAAAAGTATTTATTTAAAATCTACTCTCTAAATCACTGTAATCCCATCCAAAGAATCAGAAATTCAAATCTGCCCTATGTACATTTCAGGCTAGTGCGCAGCCGTTTCTTGTGCTTGGTCTTCTGGTAACAGCGTTAGCAACCAGCCATTGATATTTTGAACAACATGGCCCTTGGGATAGAGATGAGAATAAAAACAGATGCAGAGTGGAAACCCTACAACGACCAAATTGCCAGTCAGGCAGAACATGCAGCTGCTTCTTGCCTTCATTGTAGCAAAGTTTTGCTGACCGACTTAGAATTAATTTTCTACTTCTTTGTGTAACTTCTGTCTTGGGATGAATTACTGTTGTAAATATTATGGTGATTCTTTTAGCATTTGGTTTGCTACATTCATTTGGCTTTTAATTTACTTCTTTAAGTGTGATAAATCAGTGATTTCGTTCAACTAAACCAATCTGCAAAAGCAGAAGTCTGCTACACTTCCATGTACTTGTTTATTGATTATTCCACAAGGCACTCATTATAATTTGGCTTCTTAATTTGTTTATTCTCACTTAATCATCAGAAAGTAATACTGCAAGTTAACTAAGAAAAGTAAAAGCAGTGGCTAGTGGATAACAAAGTAGTGGAAGACTTACACAGGGTTTCCAAAACAAAGTTAAACACTTAAACTTAGCCCAACTTCAGATACAAAAAGAGACACTGGTCACACACTTTTGATTCGACCATTTTAGACTCTAAAAAACAAGCCAAGACAACTTAGTTAGACAACAAGCAAAAACAACGCTAAGAAGAACTTGGGCAACAAGAACAACACCAAGAAGAACAAAAACAACAGGAACGATTCCTACAGCTCTACTTCAAACTAGAAGTAAATAAACTAAAAGTTGAGCTTTGCAGAGACTGATCAGTGATTTTTAGTCCTGAACTTGGACTCGTCGATATCGATGCCTTCCTCAGCTGCACGCTCTCCTCCGGACTTATCCGTGGTGCTGAGTCCTCCTTTGCGGCCCATCTCCTGGAAGCCTTCATGGCCCAGCTGCTCCTTCCGAGTCTCGCCTCCTTTGTGGCCAAGCTCCTGGTAGCCCTCAGTACCCAGCTGTTCCCTCCTTGTCTGCCCTCCACGGCTTCGTCCTTCATCATCATGCACATACACACACACACACACAGCATGCATTACATTACATTAGCCAATGCCTACTTACATCAAAACAAACACCAAATGCATATGCACATGGCAAACAAACCCAAAAAAAGAAAAGAAAAAAAAACTGATACCTTCAGCAAGGTGCTCCTGAGCCTCGAGGCTCTTCCCACCAGTTCCACCAGGAACAACAGTCTCTCCGTGCCTTGCCTTGGCGTCCAGTTCTTGTCTTCTATGCTGATTTGATGCCATTTTTCTCTCTCTATGTCTCTCTCACTCTCTCTTTTTTAGTACGTCTCACAAACACTAATACTTGTATATACAAACTTGAAGTAGAAGGTAGTGCTGTTAAACTCAACTCTTTCTGACTCAAAGTTGACGCTGAGTTGAATTGGAGGGAAATCCTTATATGGAGGAAGAAAGAGAGAAGAGAGTGACACGTAATGGGGTAAACGCGGCCGATGGGGAGATGTTGTGCTATGTTGTAGCGACACGCAGGTGCTTTGGTCAGTGAATAGATGCAATAAGAATGACACGAGTCCATAGCTTTATGGTGACTCACTGTAGTGAACCGCACCGTTGCCAATAGACACAAACTGATGGCAATTTTTCATCAAATCAAACCTGTAAATACTATCTCGCCATGCAAAAATTTACAATTTTAAATTATGTCTAAGTGTACTTTTGGATATTTAAAATAACTTATGAGTAGAACTCATTTAATAAGATGGATTTTCAGACTGTTTTTCCTTATTTGTAACATATTTAATTCTTTAATGAATGAATGTCACATGATAGCTTAGTAAACAAAGAGAACGCACGTAATATAAAAGAATTACATAAGTGTTTCTTTCTTTTTAAAAGAGAAATATAGAAATATAAATAATTATGACATTCTATACTTAGAAGCTAAAGGGTATATGTGAAAAATAATAATAAATTATATATAACAATTAAAAATAAATAGAAGGAGTGCAAACAAAGAAAAAATGATTGCGAAAATTGTATCCCATAATCTCTTTTATTTTGTATTCACTTAATTTGAGTGGGCTTTATAAGAGGGCCTTAAATGGACTCCACGTGTTCCCCATTGAAATATTGGCCCAATTATTAATAGGCAGTTTTGGGCATAACAAGCTCGTTTGGGTGAATTAAGAACCGAAGCAGGCGGGCCAAGGCCCATCAGTACCAAAATGAGGCCACCTGTAGTGCAAATCCCGAGTACGTCGTCTCCAGGTAAGAGATTCGCATTTCCTGATTCTCAGTGCAGCTTATTTGACCGTCTTACCCCAAAACTATTACATTAACCACGCCGTACAGTGTGCTACACGTCAGCGATGGCTGCGTATTGAAGCAGAAAAGAAGTGTCTTGACTCTTCAGTCTGGTCAAAAGGACAAGAAGTAAAGAGAAAGCATAATTTCTCTTTCACTTCCTCTCCTGAACAAACCCAGATTTCAAATTCCAGAGAGCAAAAATCGAAAGTGAGTTAATTCCTAAGTTGCCCCTGAAACCATGAAGAACGAAAACCAGAACGAAACCCCCAACTCCACGACTTTTAAGAAGCCGATTCCGCCATACGTGAAGGCCCTGTCGGGCTCGCTCGGCGGGATTGTGGAGGCCACGTGTCTGCAGCCCATCGACGTCATCAAGACCCGGCTGCAGCTGGACCGGACCGGGGCCTACAAGGGAATTATTCACTGCGGCGCCACCGTTTCGCGCACGGAAGGCGTGCGGGCTCTCTGGAAGGGGTTGACGCCGTTCGCGACCCACCTGACTCTGAAGTACGCGCTTCGCATGGGCTCCAATGCCGTGCTGCAGGGCGCGTTCAAGGACTCCGAGACTGGGAAGGTCAGCAACCATGGCCGGCTCATTTCCGGGTTCGGAGCTGGAGTTCTCGAAGCTCTCGTCATTGTTACGCCCTTTGAGGTCAGTCTCTGCATTTGTTCTGAATTTGAATTTTAGAGTTTTAGGAAGACGATTCAGTTGGAATAATTCTAAAGGGTCTGTTTGGATCTCAGGAATTTGTGAATGTAGCATTTACTTTGTTGGATTTGTATTGTGGGTTTTCAGTTGGTAATTGTACAATGCCTGAATTTGAGAATCCCAGGTTCCCATTTTCAGCTTATTGCTTTGTTTGTTACTTGGGGAATTGTCTATGCTGTGGCAGTGGTGATTTAATTTAGCTCATGAAGTGAGAATTTAGTCAAGCTCTTAGAAATTTTGATGACTGCTGAGAACATTTAGGAAGATACTTAGCTTTTGAATTGCTCATTGCACATATAAGCCATTTTCTTCATTTTAAGCATCGGTTTTTGCATGTATGTATGCTCATTGTAAGTTGGTGTGCAATTTATTGGTTCAGGTAGTGAAAATTAGACTGCAGCAGCAGAAAGGATTGAGTCCTGAGCTTCTAAAGTATAAGGGTCCTATACACTGTGCTCGTGTTATTATCCGGGAGGAAGGCATCCTTGGGCTGTGGTCAGGGGCTTCCCCGACTGTCATGCGCAATGGGACGAACCAGGCTGCCATGTTTACAGCCAAGAATGCTTTTGATGTTCTATTGTGGAAGAAACATGAAGGAGATGGGAGAGTCCTGCTGCCTTGGCAGTCTATGATATCAGGCTTCCTTGCCGGTACAGCTGGTCCTGTGTGCACCGGTCCCTTTGATGTTGTGAAAACGAGGCTGATGGCACAGGGCCGAGGTGAGGGTGAGGTGAAATACAAAGGGATGATCCATGCTATCAGGACAATATATGCAGAGGAAGGGCTTCTTGCCTTGTGGAAAGGACTGCTTCCCCGGCTGATGAGGATACCACCTGGCCAGGCCATAATGTGGGCTGTGGCTGACCAGGTAATCGGATTGTATGAGAGACGATATCTCCAGAGTGCACCCTTGTAGGTATCATCATTTCATTGCTTTGCTTGTTCTGGTTTTCAATTCCATTGCAAGCAAAGCATACATTCTTCAATCAGCTTAATTCTTAAAATTTCTTCTTTGAGTTTCTTTGGCTACTCATATAAGCACCAGTTTCTTTCAGACCTTATCAATATTTCTGAAGTTAAAAAGGCATAATGGCCCAATTTTGGAGTTAGATTCCATAAGAAGATAAAAGTGGGCAGGACATTTACTGTGGTCAATATGATAAGTGAGAGGTTGTATACACAAGTATTTCCTTTGTTTAGTGTAATTCAACCCAATCTTCTTCATGTTTATATCAAAAGCATTTTAGGCCCTAAACATGGCCACTTCTTCGTGGTTGGGCCAACCCCTGCCCTAAGCCCATTCCTAGATTATCTAATACTTTTGTTGCAGGCCCTTCCTGGTTTTAAAAGCTTTACTCTGTCTCTTAAGGCTCGGATTTGAATTTAAAACTTTCCCAACACTAAGAAATATGCTACTAGACTGATAGGCTCTAGATGATACTTTGTCTTTTAAGGCTTTTGGAACAATTTGTCATTACGCTTTTGTCTTAATCAACTTTATGAATCTTCTTAATTTTCAAGAGAAAAAGGGATAACAGTTCTTCCAATAAATACCACCACTATGATTAATGTTCATCTAATCAACAACTCCCACTGAGTCCATAAAATCAACTCTTATGATAGCTTAAAAAAAGCTCATGTGATGCCTTTACACAAGCTGTTTGCCCCTGCAACCAATTGTGCCTGAGTATAACATAGATAAGAGTCCTTACGAGGCTGAGCTAATCTTTTTCAGGTTCAACTTATTGAACTTAAATAACCAAACTCAACCGGTAAAAATTGTATGACCTTGAAATGCTCAATGAGTTCAACCTGAATAAATAACATAAGAAATGCAAATCCCATCTCATAGACAAAAAAAAGGTCGTCATTACCAGTTGTCTAAATTTTAAGAGGCTAACTAAATTGGGCCTAAGGCCCACTCCAATTAGACCCATAAAAAGGAATTAAAATAACGAGCCATGGTACAAGTTCTACAGAGCAGATGACCATCACATATTCACTTAAAGGTACTACATGCCAATGCACCTCACCACTCTCACACCGAAGAGAAAAGACAATAACAAACATAAACAATAATAAAGAAAAAACCCCAAAATAATAATAAGTAATAAAGTGTAAAAGGCATTAAAAAAACAAACAAAACAAATTAAAACCCTACCAGGCTACCAGAAGCTGTAACTAAAAATCCTATATAAGCATACGCAGCCGCACGTTGAAACCCTAGCTCTCCAGTAAGCCACAGTTCATTCGGTACTATTCTTTCTTTTCTCCGCTAATATAAATCCTAACAAAACACCCAACTGACCCCCTCACTCCGCTCAATCGCTCTCAAATTTTTCATCCAGTCAGGTCTGAGATTAATTAATCTAATTGTTATCTGATTGCTTATGCTCCTTCGCAACACTTGTTCGACACTGGCTTCTTCATTTCTGTAATCAAATTCGTTTCTTTGTTTTTTACTATTTTGATTTTAGCTTTTAGAGGTCGGAGGATTTGCAAAGCTTGGAAACCATGTCGGACGATGAGAGGGAGGAGAAGGAACTGGATCTCACTTCTCCGGAAGTCGTCACTAAATACAAGAGCGCCGCTGAGATTGTTAACAGTAACTCTCTCGCTCTTTTTCTCATTTTTATATATACATACGCACACATAGATATTGTATATGACTGATGAAGGTGCAACGGTTAAAAGCTTGTTTGATATAATAAGGTTGTTTAAAAGGTTGTATACACACACATACACTAAATTGATTAAATGTTGGAAATTTTGCAGAGGCTTTGCAGTTAGCAATATCCGAATGTAAGCCAAAAGTTAAGATTGTGGACATCTGTGAGAAAGCTGATTCCTACATCAGAGAGTAAGTATGAAAATGATTTAAGATGCGTTTATTATTTATATTTTTCATAAAGTAGAATGTTGTATAACTGTCGATATTCTCTCTATTGTAATATGTTGGTTTATGGGTCATGTTGTTTTTATGTATTAAGGCAAACTGGCAACATGTACAAAAATGTTAAGAAGAAGATTGAACGAGGTGTGGCCTTCCCAACTTGCATTTCTGTGAACAACACTGTATGCCATTTCTCTCCACTCGCCAGCGATGAGTCAGTGTTGGAAGAAGGGGATATTGTAAAGATGTAAGCTTTGTCTCATGACCTTATTATAAATTGTGATATTACTGAAAGACAGCTTGTACATTAGATGAGCATTCAGTGGCAAGTAGCAAAGTATTGATGGATTTTTGTCTTCCTCCAGTGATATGGGTTGTCATATAGATGGGTTCATTGCCATAGTCGCACATACACATGTTCTTCAAGGAGGGCCAGTTACAGGAAGGGCAGCTGATGTTATTGCAGCTGCCAATACTGCTGCTGAAGTTGCTTTAAGGCTTGTAAGGCCAGGAAAAAAGGTAAAATTTTTCGTATGTGATTATTAAGATTTTATATGTTGTGTAGGGGTGCTGAATGTTTGCATGATTTTGTTGGTTGCAACATTGTTGATGTGAAATGGGTGTTCTTTTGTAGCTGTTAAGTTAGTTCACGTTGGATGGTTTTTATGTATTTCTTTTTATGCTACTAGAGAGCCTTCTGAAATTCTTCACAGGATTTAAATTTTTTTCACTTTGTCGCCTTCTATTTTTGTGGTATATTTTGAATTTACAGATGCTTTTTTTCTTCTTAACCTCAAAGACATGTTTTTATGCCTATTACACCCCCTGATGATGAGCTGTTAGTATAAGCTATGGACCTACATCCAAATGAGGCTTTTTTTTGTCATAGTTACACTGAAGGGGAATTTATGTCATTTGATTGATGGCTAGTCTTGGCACAATGGTAAGGTTGCTCTATTTCAGCCAGGGGGTCGCTGGTTTGATTTGGGAAACAGCCTCTTTCCAAGTGGGGTATGGTTGAGTACATTTGACTCCCTCTCAAGATTTTGCAATTGTGCCAGCCTTGTGTAATGGGGAGATTGTCAAGTCGTCCTGTTTTTTATTTTTTGTCTCTCTGCAGTCGTTCCTACTCAAGATGAACATTGATATAACATGTCATCCTCTTGAACATGAAGTTTGGGCAACTTTGCCGAGGTGATCATTGATTTGTTGATTCCCTCTTTTCCCTGTTGCCTATATTATTCTTGGCCATATATGGGCTGCTGTGGGTGGACATAATTGCTTTGTTCATTTTAATGTCCTATATGTGCCAAAATTAGTGCAATCCCCTTGGATACATGCACGCAAGTTTGTTGGAGTTGGAGTTGTGTGCGTTGATATAGCACTTGATGGGAGTCGTTTTATTTTATTTCATTGATATTATGACTGTCTAATTGGAAAATTTCAGCTGTCAAATGATTGGGGATTTAATAGTTATTCATTTAGACTATTGTTGGTATTGCCTTTCCATTGACATGATCTCTAAATGATGATAAGCTATCGATGGCTATGGATTCAATCCAATGAAGCTTCTTCTAGTCATAGTTACACTGATGGAGCATTGTGTATATTTTCCTTCCCTTTTTTTTTCTTACTTTTACACCTCTCTTCTTCCAATTACTGACAATGGATTTTCCATGTGCATTTGAATCAGTGCAAATGAAATAAACAATAAATATTGGAACTTTTGTATTTTTATTGTGTTCTTTTTGTTTTTATCATCTTTTGAGTTTGATTGATATTTTGGTCATTTTTATTAATTTCCTGCTTGTTGTACAAGCTTATTGATTATTACCATTACTGGTTACTTTTGTCAGATTTTAAAAGAAAGGACACTGATTTGCCTTTTTCTGGAAATAACTTAGTGTGTTCCATGCTTCTATATGATGATTTTTTATGAAAAGCTATGGACCAACATCCAAGTGAGGCTTTTGTCATAGTTACTCTGATAGGAAGGTTAACATAATTTTTTGGTGCTTTGTTTTTTAATGAGTACATTTTGACATTAATACATGAAGAGAAATGTGTGAGCTGACCATAGTTGTAGGCAACTTTGCCGAGTTGATCGATACCTTATTGGTTTCCTCCTTTCCTTGTTGCCTAGAATAATAGGCTACATTTGGTGCCTAGTACAGATGTACTTGTTATCTGTGCAATCATCATTCAAATTAGCCTACATTTAGGGATTTGTTCTTTTATGAGTACGTTGTGACATGATAGCCAGAAGAAAAACTTATCTGAGCAGTCTATAGTTGTAGGCAACTTTGCCGAGGTGATCGATACCTTATTGGTTTCCTCCTTTCCTTGTTGCCAATATTAACCGGCTACATCTTGGTGCCTCATACAGATATATTTACTATCTGTGCAATCTTCACTCAAAATAGCCAATATGTATGTCTGAGATCTTTGTATGTGCCATGCATACGTCATGCCATATTTTTATTTGATTGAACACATGCATGTCTTTCTAAATAATTGATTTTTCTGTCATTTTGTTTATCTAAAATTCATTAATTTATCTGTTTTTTGTTGGCAGAACAAAGATGTAACGGAGGCGATACAAAAGGTTGCTGCTGCTTATGACTGCAAAATTGTTGAGGGTGTTCTTAGCCACCAGCTGAAGCAGTTTGTGATAGACGGTAACAAGGTCATATTAAGCGTATCCAATCCAGATACGAGAGTTGACGAGGCAGAATTTGAGGAGAATGAAGTTTATTCCATTGATATAGTCACAAGCACAGGTGAAGGCAAGGTAATCAAGGAGTCCCAATCACCCCACACGCCATTCTTATGCTACATTATCTGATTTTCCCATCAAAAAATTTTATGGCAATTTGCAGCCTAAGCTGTTGGATGAGAAGCAGACAACTATCTATAAGAGAGCTGTGGACAAGAACTATCACCTGAAGATGAAAGCTTCTAGGTTTATATTCAGTGAAATAAGTCAGAAATTCCCCATCATGCCATTCACTGCTAGGTTTGTTGATTATTTGTTATTTGTGTAATGTTATTGTCACTGGTCCTTCAACTTTTTTTGTCTTTTTAGTCTTAAAAAATTTGTATTTCTTGGAATTAGAGCTTTGGAAGAGAAAAGGGCTCGGCTGGGTTTACTAGAATGCGTGAACCATGAGCTTTTGCAACCATATCCTGTTCTCCATGAGAAGCCTGGTAACAATCTTCTCTCTTGACTTTCCTTTTTGGAACCCTGAATCTGTTGCTCATAAAAGTTGAACTGAGCTTCGTCTATGAATGGTGGTTTTTGCAGGGGATTTGGTTGCTCATATTAAGTTTACTGTCTTGCTAATGCCAAATGGATCAGACCGGATTACATCTCATCCTGTACAGGAGCTGCAGCCCACTAAACAAGTAGATGATCCTGAAATCAAAGCCTGGTTGTCTTTGGCCACAAAAAAGAAGAAAGGAGGTGGAAAGAAGAAAAAAGGTAAGCCAAGACAAAATGTTGAGCAAATAGGTGTATTATTCACAGAATAAAGTATTAAGGAGGGCCTTTGGTGTAATCGTTGGGAGTTGGGTTCCTGATTTGTTGCAAATTTGTAGGTAAGAAGGGTGATAAACCTGAAGAGTCCACAGACGCCGAGCCTATGGATGCAACAACAAATGGTGCTGAATCTCAAGGAGGATGAGCCCCCTTTTCTTGTTACCCAATCGTCTTTCAATTTTGGTCCTTTTTTCTCCCCCATTGTACCTGGTTGGATATGAATTAATTTAATATAGTGTCGAGACGATGATTCTAGCTGGATTTCTCTAATATGCAATTCCAGTACGAGCTTCTTCCTTGCATCTCTAAATGTTCTTCGTTGTATGTCTAAATGCGCCTCTTTGTATCCCAGTACGAGTTTTTCTAATCTTTGTTCCGACAAAAAAAAAAAGTGCTTCCTTGTATCTTTTAATGTTATTGTCGATGAGCGTCAAATTATAACTTCTATAAAGTTTAAAACGCAACACTTAAGATTACCCAAAAAAGCCTCTCGATCATCATGGTGAAGCCGCAAAATGTATGCTTCTTGAGAAAGTCGATCACTGCCGCACATTTATAGACAGATTATATCACAGCTTGTGTTGTGGCGAGACATAAGGCTAGGGTGGGCATTTTCACCCTAAAACTACAGGACTGAATTAAACCGTTCCTAAAAAAATCATAAAAAGCTGTGTTGATTTTGTTGGTCAAACACCGTTACAAGAATCGAACTAAACCATCTTTAATAGGTGTAGGTGCTGATTTTACACTTAATAAAACCAAGTCAAACCAAACCGCACCATAATTATAATTTTATAAATATATATATATCGTTTATATTTGATTTTAAATTAAAAAGTGACTAAAAACATTATTTATGGTTTATTGTTTAATTTTTTTTGGACTTTTAATTGGATTGGAATTTTGAAAGTGGAAACTATTAATTATTAAGCACTATTAAACATATTTAGAATTTGAAATTTGGACTTTGGATTTTGTATTAGTGTATTACATGTACGTGTTACTTTTTTAGTTGTTAGTATTTTCTAATTTAGGCTAAAAAAAGCTCAAAAACATATCAAATTGTGTATAGGCCTAATTGTTCACCCGTAATACTGAATCAAACCGTAATCGTATAAGATTTGGTTTGGTTTGGTTTTTTTCTAATTTTTACGGTACAATGCACCGAACCACACCGTTTATGTATTTACAGCACAGCGCATGGTTTTGCACACATATCGCATCAAACCGTACCGCGCCTACCCTACATAAGACAGAATGAGCCGGTTCCCCCCATCATAGTCTGACTTTACTTGGTGCAGATGAAGCTTCCCCATTTATTTACAATTAAACCTCAGTCTGAGTTAATTGAGTTTATTAATCTTAAGCTCTAAATTTTTTTATACATCTTAATTTTTAACGACATAGTATGGAATTGGACTTGGTGTTTTTCATACGACTCATGTACTGTACCTGTAATGCAAACAATTTTAGTGTTCTTATATTTTACTAAAAATACGTGAAATATGCCTTTTGAGATATTCAGGTTATGGATGAATAGTATGCCAAATTGCAAGCTAAGGTGTTAATGCGACGTAAGAGAAATCGAAATTTCAATTCTTATTTATTAATACATATGGATGTGATTTTGTATCCTTAAAATATAAATCACGCGATGATGGTGAGATTGTAGCACAATATCGGTTTTGGTCTATAATGAAATACAATATCTTCGAATAATAATAAAATAGTGTCACTAAGTCCATTTAAAACCGAAGATGGTTATATGGTATAATTAAAGGCTAATTACAAATTGTCCCTCTCAAGTTTAGTATCATTTTTAATTTTCTTATAAGGTTTTAATTTTTTCAATGTGAGTGGGTGTGGGACAAGGCTGCAGTGTTTTTTATATTTTAATTTGCACATTAATTTTAAATTAAAAACACATTAAAAAAATTGAAATCTTATGAGGAGAATTGAAAATAGTAATAAACCTGAAAAATATACTTTGTAATAATTAATTTCATGTGTTATAGTATAAGAAGATACTATTAATACTATAGTTTATTTATATATATATAAAAGGTGAAAGAAGGGTAAAATAGTTAAATTTGTGATTTTCACAAGTACCCTTAATTTAATAAAACACAATTTAACAATAAGGGGTAAATTGGGAAAGTTAGGATTGGATAATAATAGAAGAACGTGCTAGAGAGGAGAACCGGAAGTTTACTCAGTTTGGAAAGAGAAATGAGAGAATGGTTGTGAGAAGAGAAAAACCAGCGACGTCGTGGGGAGGAATTGGGGGAAAAAAGTTGATCAACGGCAGGCGATGTGGGAGGATTTGAGGTACACTCTCTCCCTATCTTTTCTTGATTTAGGTCTATTGTAGATCTGAGTTTATTCTCCTCACTCTCCTCTTTTAGTTTCACTTCCTACCGCACCATGCCACCAGTTTCATCGTCGTGGCTCCAAGTTCACATTTATACCATATCTAGGTAATTCATTCGCTGCAACCCAATTAGGTATTTGGTTGATTAATTATGAATTACAGTGCTGGGTGCTGGCAGTGGTGTGTTTGTAGAACAACCATAAGCATCAAGCGTGAAGTTCAGTTGTGGAGCATTAGTTTGCTTCTTTACCCCATCTCTGCAATCTTGCTGAGCATGTTTTTTGGAGAAAACTAAAAGAATACCGCCAATTGAGCATCGATGAAATGGGTTCTTACGCATTTTGCAATTTTCCCCTTTGTTTGATTGGGCTTTTGTGAATTTGATTATGGTTTTATTGGAAAATTTCTGGGATTGCTGTTTTTTCTGCAAGTTTTTTCTTATGAATATTTTTATGTCTAATTGGGTATTTGTTGTACTGTTTTCCTAATAACTACAATCACATAGGGAGAAATTATACTGCTTGCTTGCAAAATCAACGCATAATTATAAACATTTCAGTCTTTTCAAATGCTCAAATTATTTTTTGGCTGACATGATGGGTTTCACATAAACATGAAGCAGAATTATGGCAAGATGGTAATGAAATTGGTTTGGTTTCAAATTTCTTTTTTCCCACTTCTTTGAGAACAAAAATGACGGTTAGGAACTGCAGAACCAGGGGGCACACAATAAAAATGTTAAAAGCTTGGAGGACCATCAATCTGTTCAATTTCAATTCCATCATAATTCGGCTTTTGAAATTAAAGACAAAATGGATATTAGGGATATTAGTTTAAATATTCTGGTGAGTTTATCATGATGGTGGTATTTGGCTACTTAGAAAGTAATTTTAATCTTCAGGATAGTAAAAAGAATCAATTTTCATCATCTTGGTGTTAAGACATGGATTTTCAGGTTCAAGATGTAGGCTTGCACACTGCGGATTGGCATACCTGCATTAAGACGGATTTTTAGGTTCATTCTTCTATATTTGATGAGAATCATGTTTGTATGGATTGCATGTATAAACATATCTGCTCACATTGTCATTATTTGACTATATTCATTCTATTCCATTTTTAGTTTAGTGTGATATCCAGTTTGTTTTAGAGTGCAGGTACAAGTTGTTACACTTTCAGAGTTACCACAACTTTATGATCCTTAGGAAGTTACAAGCACACTTCTGAGGTTTGGAACTTTCTCTCTCTCTCCCTCCCTCTTTCCCTCCCTTTCTTTAGGTCTCTCTTTGTGGCAAATGTTTGGTTGAGATTTTAGTGTTGTTATTTTTTGCCTTTTCTTGAATGAAATTGCTTAATTTGCTGTCATCTTTTCCAAAAAAAAAATATTTGGTTCAATTATTTTGGTTGGCAAAATGAAAAATTGCTTAATTTGCTGTCATCTTTTCCAAAAAAACATATTTGGTTCAATTATTTTGGTTGGCAAAATGAACTGAAAAATTCAATTAATTTTGTGGTTGAGAAAGAGAGTTCAACTCCATAAGAGGTCTCTGGCTCAATTTTCTGTGATTGAGTAATGGGTTTGGCAAAAAATGCTGCAGGTAAGTTTTCACTCGACTTCGACAAAAGGGAGAAACAGAATGATGCAAAAGAGAGATCAACAGAAACAGAAGAGAGGCTGTACTATAAATGTTAGCAGCAAGAACCGTTTGGACAAGGAAAGGGATAAACACATATTGACTGTTTTTGATACAAGGAAACATCACTATGTATCCTCATTAAATTTAAGAAATTCCAGTGTGCAAAACAATTGAGGAAGAATTGAACTTGGAGACTGAAGAGGTTTCTGCAGAAAGACTTCAGATTGGCAAAAATTGAAAGAAAGGAAAATAGGAGAGCTGAAGTCATGCAAGTGAGAAGCACAGGAAATCTCTCTACTTAAGCAGGGAATTACAGAGGAGAAGAACAAAGCGAAGTAACAAAGTCAGAGTTTGTTCTCCAAGAACAGCATCAAGGGTCGAAGTCTTCAAAACAGCTATCCAAGTCTTGACCAAAACCAAATTGAAGACAAAGAAGCTGATGAGGAGAGAACAATGCAACAGATGAGAACAGGCTTGAATAGCTTTTTCAGTTGTGAAGTGCCCCTTCGACCCACATCAGGGCCTTAGAGAATCCATGGTAGAGATGATGGTGGAGAAAAAGATTACCCAAGAGCAGAGGATGCTATATATAACTAGCAGAGGATATATTTTGCCATTACATCCAGTATTTGTAATCTCTCTTTTTTGGTAACACAATATTTTTAATCTTACCAACTAGATTAGAAAAAAAAAAAAAAAAAANAAAAAAAAAAAAAAAAAAAAAAAACCCCCCCAAATTCAACATAAGCTAGCATAATAAAAATAACCTATTAGACACCATTCATGCTAAATTATCAATGTTTGTGCAATATAAAAAGCCTCTTCGCACTCACTGCCAAAAGCTAACATGGCATGTGTAAATGAGTAATAAATACAAATAAATTATTTGAAGAAAAATAAGATGTAGGAAATGTGAAATTATTTAAAAAAATTTTAGACACAGTATGGCTCTTTTTGTTGCGCAAACATTTATAATTTGTGCAACACGTATACCGCGTGTGTAAAACTTTATCCAATAATTTTACATTTCTCCAAATAAGTGCATCATGTGAGTGTGCGTGTGTGTGATAGCAATCAAAGGGAAAATTTTATTAGCCGTTTTATATCCGTTCATTACCAAACAATTTGCCATGTAATAAATGCAAATGAAATATAAGCTAAATAATTCAATACAAAGAGTAGATATATCCGTTCATTATTGGTGTTTGTGCAGTAAAAAAAATACAAGAGCGGATATATTCGTCCATGTTTGAGCAATAAAAAAAAAGGCTTCGCACTAGCAGGAGAAAAATAAGATGTAAGAAATGTAAAATTATTGGGAAAGTTTTTAGGCACACACGATACACATGTTGCACAAATTATCGGTGTTTGAGAAAAAAAAAAAAAAATAGAGCGGCTTTGCACTCNAAAAAAAAAAAAAAAAAAATAGAGCGGCTTTGCACTCACGGGATGATTTTGAAGTGGTCAACTATACCAACATAAAAAAACATATACGTAATAGGAATAGTTTATTAAATGAATTATGCTTGCCAAAACATGTGTTTGCGCAATATAAAGAGCCGCTCGCGAGTGCGAAAAAGCTAGGGAAATGGAGAAGGAGTGGGGGATGAGTTGCAGCCAATACAGATAAAGATAAAAATTACGTATACAAAAAAAGACGTTACACTTATGGACGAAAAAAAAGCCGCTTCAAATTTGTATATAAAATGTGGTATACTCAAAATTTATTATGAGAATGTGTATTACTTTACTTTCTTTATTGCATAACAAATACAATTCAAATTTGCGAAAAGGCTATGAAGATATCCAATTTTTTTCTTTTTCAAAACTCTCAAACTTGTGTCACATTTTACTTGAATGCATTATTAGCTCACGCAATTTACCCTCTTTTGACAATTTCGTCCAATCAATTTAGTAGAAAAAGAAATCAAAGTGCATAGTATGACAAAAAATTGTACGTATACAGAAAATGACATTACACTTATAGACGAAAAAAAAAGCCAATTCACACTCGCGAAAGCGAGTGCAGAGAGGCTAGTAATATATATGAATAGAATACAACAGTGTCACTAAAGTCCTTGTATAACCGTAAGTCCGGAAAATGGTTATATGATATAATTAATTTCATGTGTTATATTAATATTATAGTCTAATGTAAACTCATCCACACATATTACATGAATTGTACACCGTGAGTGGGTCCGTGACAATGTTATATTTATATAGAATAATTTTTTATGCAGGAGAAACAAAGAGCGTGGAGAATCAAAGCGCGTAGGCGATGCGTTCCTTACACAATCAAAAACTCTAAAATATCATTGGCTAGTGTGCGTGGGAACACGGCATACTGCCACGTTTACCTAGCGGCCTTAAACCCGAAGTATCTGGATTCTTCTGGATCCCGCAAACCCATTTATATGCCCTCAATTTCAATCTCTCCCTCTCTATTTTCTTCGTGTCTCTTGTGTCTCACAATTGCAACGCGCACTCGTCTTTCCCAAAAAAACTCCCCAAACAATACCAAGTCTAACAAATTGCGACATTTAGCCGAAACATTCAGTCTAAATTTGGCATTCGAATATGGATAACCGTTTACAGTTGTGGATCATCTTGTTGTCGGCTTTGCTCTTCCACCTAACCATCGAAGCAAAAACTATAGACCCTTACAAGGTATGGTTCTGTGTGTTCTCTCATTCTTCGTTTCCTCTTCTAGACCAATGTGAATGAATCGAAGGCAATTAAGATCAGATATTCCAAAGCGGTTTTGATTATGGAGTTTTATAGCATTCTGAATTTTGTCTTTTTGTTTTGTTTGTTTTTTTTCCATATTTCGAAAGCAAAACCTGCGCTGGTTTTTGAAATTCTGAAGGAAAGAGAATTGGCTAAAACTGTAATGAAAAGGTATAAACTTTAGTATATTATGCTGCTGTTTCTGCTCTCAAAGTGGAATCAATATTTGTGATAAATGGGATAAAGGAACATAATTTAAGCAACCCTTTTTCTGTTTTTCCGGTGAACCTTTGGTTTTGTACTTATTTACCAATTTTTTAAAAATTGATTTTAAATTCTTAGCAGGTTCTTGGAGTCGAGCGAAATGCAAGTCAACGTGAAATTCAGAAAGCGTTCCACAAGTATGTTCCAATGTCCCTTTATAATAGTTCTATGACCTTTAAGCACAATTATTTGGCTATGCTTTCTTGATGTATTTTTGAAAATAAAGGGCATAATGTGCTTAATTGTTTGTGCTGGACCGAGACAATGACAANATTTTTTTTTTTTTTTTTTTTTTTTTTTTTGGGGGATGGTCATTGTCTGAGCATTGAAAGTATTGCATTTAATGTGACCTAAATGTGGGTTTATATCAATTAAGGTGGTCATGGTCTGTGCAAAGTGTTGTTTTTGGTTTGGGGCTGGTTCAAGTGCCAAACTTAATTTTGCAAGCCTAATTCAGGCACTGTGGTCTGTTCAGCTTGGGTCTTGTTGAATAGATTGGGATTGGCAATGATGGCACTGTGAGGGTGATGTTGAGCAGTGACAGTTTACTGTTGGTATTGCTGTGTTGGGCAGTTTGTATAGCGTGGTAGTTTGAAGTCTCGAATGCACGTGTCTTGAAACATTTAATTATCGGAGTAAGCAGAGCATTGTTTCATTTGTCTAATTTGTTACCATGAGACTAATGCATGTTTGATTCTGACAAAATAAAAATTTGGTGGAACTTGTGACCAATAGTTAAGTTAGGGGGTTTTCATTTTCTCTAAAAAGGAGTGGGAATGTTTCTTTGTCTTCCTTGGTATAACTATGATCGTTCATTGATTTTATATTGCCTAGAAGGTTGTAAGGTCCTATTCTGGGATATATAGTTGGCTCTTTAGAAGTATCTCATTGAGTGTGTTCTTGTGCATTTTTAATACAACAATATACAAAGAACAAAACACAAAGATACATGTATGTGTATGTGTACTCAGACTAGCATATGTTTCATGCTTATACCTTACTCATGCTCACTTGAATTATGCCCTTCAGGCTTTCTCTTCAATATCACCCAGACAAAAATAAAAACAAGGGAGCTCAAGCAAAGTTTGCTGAGATAAATAATGGTAAGCTTCTTACTTCTCTTCGGTCTTTGTTTCCTTTCCTCTTGCCTTTATGGTTGGAGCTTATTTAACACGTAAATTATTATCGTGTTCTAGTAGCCATTGAGGACATCCTCATAAATTTATACTTAGTTTTGTAGTTTTTAGTGATCTTATATGAATGGCTACCATGTCTAATTGTTGTGGTTTCGGAGCTTCATCTCGAGGACAAGAAATGAATGTAGATGCATTTATTGGAATATTTTATTAGACAAATGAAATATGATTTTTGGATTTGCTTTTGGGTAGACCTTGTTTTCTATCTCTTTGTGTTTAGATGTTGATTTTTTTTTTCCTTGTTTCATTAGCATATGAAATTTTATCTGATGAGGAGAAGAGGAAAAATTATGATACGTACGGAGATGAGAAGGGCAGTCCTGGGTTTGAAGCTGGTCCTCCCGGGGATCATGGTGGATATACTTACTTCACAAACGGTGGACCAGGACACAACCAGTTTACCTACAGACCAAGTGAGTGGCAGAGTATGGGTGGGCAGGGAGGTTCCCAGTCATTCTCCTTTTCTTTTGGCGGCCCCAGTGGTCCAAGTTCATTTGGTTTTGGTATGGACGACATTTTCTCAAACTTTTTTGGGGGAAAATCTGGAAGTGGAGGTCACTTTGGTGGTTTCAGTGGTTCAACCGGGCCACGAGATGGGTCTAGGAGTCCTTCAAAGACAATTAGGGCCATCAATTCAGAGGTCTATAAAAAAGAAATATTTGACCAAGGGATGACTTGGCTTTTGTTTTGTTACACATCCTCTTTGAAGGGGAATCAACATGTTGAATCTATAATAGAGGAAGTTGCCAGTTCACTGCAGGGAGCTTTAAATGTATGTGCATATTTTTATGCATTCCTTACAACCTGATATTCCATTGATTACCACATCTCATTCTCTCCTTCTCTTCTGTCAGGTTGGAAGCATAAACTGTGACATGGAACCATCTTTCTGTAAGGACCTTGGCATATATCCACGCAGAATGCCCAGGGTATTTGTTTATTCGTACAGAGTGAGTGACAAGGGTTCTTTGGTTGAGTATGATGGTGATTGGGCTGCAAAACCTTTGAAAACCTTTTGCCAAGACCATTTGCCAAGGTTTTCAAAACGGGTCGACTTGAACCATTTTGAGTTTTCCTCTGTCACAGTCAATAAATTGCCTACTGTGGTCCTTCTTTCCACCAAGAAAGATACACCTGTTATCTGGCGTGTCCTCAGCGGATTGTATCACAATCACTTCATTTTCTATGATGCACAGGTATGTTTTGATTGTTTATTGGATTAATTTACTAAATTTTCGTGGAACCTTTCAATATAAGAAGAATCTGGTGTTTTGGCTTGGCTTTGAATTTATTTATCTGACTGATTGAAGGAATCAGAAGCCTTTTCACCATAAAAATTTCATGACATCCAACATTAAAATCTGCTAGAAAGGATGAGCGATATATATGATTATGAAAAATATAGGGTGTGATGATGATCCTTGTACTTCCACAACAAAGCGAACATATACTTTTTGCTTATCAGGAAAAAGGTGATTAGGTTGTTTGCATTCATCTTTATTTCATTTTCATAATGATCATGCAGGTCCATGATGTTTCTGATCCAAAAGTGAAGAAGCTAGGAGTTGATGCACTTCCAGCTATAGTTGGTTGGCTTTCAAATGGAGAGAAGCACGTCTTAAAAACAGGCATTAATGTTAAAGATTTGAAATCAGCAATTCAGGATCTTGGTGCATTACTTGCAAGCTTTGAGAAAAAGAGCAAGAAGGCAGCTTCAAGTCAGGCCAAGAAAGCACCGACTGAGTCGGGGGAGAATCAGATACCTCTACTGACAGAGTCTAATTTTGATGCTCTTTGTGGTGAGAAAACTCCAGTTTGCATCATTGGTGCATTCAGATCTTCCAGAGAAAGAAAGAAGTTGGAATCAATCTTGAACATGGTGAGTATATACTTCTCTTGTGTTGGGCGACATGTTAGAGTCATTACTATCTAAAACATCTAGTTTCTTACATCTTAATGATGAATTTCTCTATTTCTTTGTTTGGTAATGTTGTCCCATATGCTTTAAACCATTGAATGTCTTGCCATTTTGAACTGTGTCTCACTAGCTGATTCAACGCGATGCAACCTCCTGAATTTTGGTGAAGGATTCTGATGCAGGGAGTAAACTATTGCTAAATTTTATCTTTGCTTCATAATTTTTGCTTTCAGGTCTCTCAGAAATCACTATCAAGGCGACAAAATTCACCCTATGGCAGGGATTCCATTTCTTACACTCTCTTGGATGCCACCAAGCAGGCATCATTCTTAAATGCGTTTGACAAAGCAGGATTTAAATCATTAGATAAGCTCTTGGTTGCCTACAAACCTCGGAAGGGGACGTTTGCAGCATTTAAAGATGAAATGACAACAGAAGAAGTGGAGAGGTTTATCGGCTCGGTTCATAATGGGGACATACGTTTTACCAAAACACTAAGGAAACCCATCCTCCGGTGAGAGCTAACGGTGGCAAATTTTGGACCCTGCGGTTTTTTGGCTTTCGTGTACATAGCTCCACAGTTTGACAATAGCTAGCAGAGATAACAAATTCTTAAAGACTACAATTAAGAAGTAGAATCTGGGATTTGGTACTGGTTGTGGCCTCATGTCACCACACAAACTTGGAGGAGCAACCGTAGTCATCTTGGAAAGTCGCACTTGAACCCTACAGAAGTTGTTTTTTTTGTGGTTCCCCCATAGTAAAAGTCTCATACCTTTGACTGTAATATTTATTTTCCTACTACTCTGTAAATTCAAGACCAAATCTAATATGGAAATTAGAAGTCTGAGATTTTAAATTAGATATATTCAAGGAGTTAAATTTCAAAATTTTTGGTGAAATTTTGTCGAAAATTTCGTTTTTAGGAGGGGACGAAACTTTGAAAGCTTCCCAAAAAAATTTCGGAGAAATTTCGGTTATTTCGCCAAAATTTCAGAAATTTTGCCGAAATACCCGAAATTTTCCGAAATTTTTAAAATGAAATTTAAACCCTAAAATCAAAATCAAAATTACACTAAATTGGCACATAAGATCTTAGAGGAATGAAGCCTACGGTGAGAGAAGGAAAACCCACAAAAAAAAATAGTGATCGGAGCTCGGAGGTGGCTGGAATCGGCAAAAGAATCCAACGGTGGTAATGTTTAATTTCGCATTTTCTGACGACTGAGGGGGCTAGCTGGGGCGGAGGAAGGGCAAGAGAAGATGGCCGGCGCCTGGGGGTCCCGTTGGTGGCCTTAGGTTAATCGGAAAAGCTTGGGTTGGTGGCCGGAATTGTTGGTGGCGTGGCTGTGTGAAGGAGGAAGAGAAAAAGAAAAAAGAAAGAAGAAGTCACGGGTTGCAGGGAGAGAAGGGAAAGAAAAAAAAGAAAGGAAAAGGAAAAAAAGAAAGGAAAAAAAAAAGGGAAGGAAAAGAAAAAAGGAAGGAAAGAAAAAAAAAGAAGGAAAAGAGAAAAGGAAGGAAGAGAAAAAAGGAAGAAAAAAAAGAAAGAAAAGAAAAAAGGAAGAAAAAAAAGAAGGAAAAAAATTTAGAATTGATTGAGATTTGAGGCATTTAAGCAATTGGAAAAAAGAAAAGGTTTGGAATTTCGTATAAGGTTTTATTTAGTCTTTTAATTTTGGGATTTTATTTAGTCTTTGGCTTTTGGGTTTCATTTTGTTTTTTTAAATGTAAATGTTTATAAACTCCCAATTTAGAGTTGGATTCTTTCTAAACCTCCACCCTAAACTAATCTCTTCCAAAACCCTCAATTATAAATTTAAACTCTCCCAAAACCCCATGATCAACTTATACCCTGCTAGGTTTCATCCCCTTTTTAAAAAAATTCCCATTATAACCCTAGGTTATTGAAAATTAGTTTTTCAATTTCATTTATCTCATTTCACTCTCTCTCTCTCTCCCTAATCTGTGCGTGCTCTCTCTTTCTCTCCTTATTTTGTTTGTGCGCTCTCTCTCTCACACCAGAGATCGACGACCTGAGGTGGCATGGAGGCGGTGATCGGAGGCAGCGATCTGAGATGGCAACGAAGATAGACATGAAGCAACAAGGTTTCCGACGAGTATAGGTGCGGTGCTGCTCTTAGGTGTCACAACGGAGATCAGAGACAATGGCAACGATGGCGACGACGATAAAGACCGGCGGCAAGATCAGGAAGATTGGCGAGGGCGGCTTCGATCTGGACTTGCG
>QANT01000884.1:7087-35157 GCA_003254885.1 Purshia tridentata
TTTTTTTTTTTTTCTGGTAAAAAAAACTTTTTTGTTTAAATTGATTATTGATGATGTGGGTTTTGCACATCATTTTGCAACCTGTGGTTATTATTTGGCCTAGTTGTAATACTTTTATAACTTCAAATCTAGTGCTTAGCTATGCTTTCATTAATCATTCCCTAATTAAATTCGCTAGCCTGCTAGAAATTTTTGAGTTTATCCGGAGTGTTTTAAGAAATTACTGTAAATTCAATCAATTTCCACATTATTATTTAACCTCGTAATGTGAAGTTAAGACATTACTTGAAACAAATGCCAGGCTTGATTATCATATTTTTGGTCCTTTTTTATGGTATGAAAAAAATATAGTTAATTAGCATATTTAACTGTTCTTCTTCATTCAGAGAGCTCTCAACTAATACTTCTCTAAGTGCTTAATTTAATCTTTAAGAGAAGTGATGACTATTAGAGCAGTTGTTAATATTATTATACAATCTCTTTTTATTATTCAAGTCATGTGATCGGTGTGTAATACGTCTTATTAAATGGTAATTGTTTTCAAATTAAATGTCATACATAACAAAATATTGTGCTGGTGATATTGGCTACCTTCAATAACATAACCTAACATATAAATTGTAGAGAAATGTTAATCTACTTTCCCCTCTAATTACCCATCTAACTTATATCTTGTAGACTGTTGAGTTACTTTTTCAATATGAGACTTACTCTACCCACAATCCATGTCTTGGGTCGAGTCACACAACTTCAACATACTTCCCAGATGTTATATGAGAGGCATAAGGTAGGGTTCTAGAAACTACAAAGATAATAATCAAACAGAGGAAAAGATTAATCTCCAATTAAGAGAAATGAGCCATTACTTCCTAAGATGATTCCCAAAAAAAGAAGAAGGAAGTCTGCTTTAAAGAGGGTTGAAGAGGGAGCTTTCGGTGCTTGAGGCAAAACGGAAAATTTTCAAACTGAAAAATTGGGGGTACAACAGGTGACCAAGAACCCCCCCATCCAAAATTTTCAAGGTGTTAGATTTGTTTTTTATTAATTTTTCATATTTTTTCTACAACGTGTATCTCTTCTTAAAAATATCTTAAATAGGGTAATCGTATAACATATATGGTACGATTATCTAATCTTACAATGCCATGTGTAATATTTATTGTAAGATACTTGTTAAAATAAAAATATGATATATCTGCCAAATGATTTGTGCAATATTAATGATACATTGCTCAAATTAAGGATTGGACTTGTGAGAATATACACATATTGAACAGATCATTCAGCAGATCATATGTTCATGTGAGGATTCATATTTCGAGTTTGTAGGAGTGAGGTTTATGTGATTGTTGCAAATGTGTTGGCAACTTGGGATCAATGAAGTTGTAGGAGTGAGGCATAAGATGAAATTAGATAAAGAGTTGTGTTTTTGGCTGCTGGAGACACAAACCATGAAAAACATACGAGACTTACCCGACATTGGCTTAATTACACACGGAAGTACGTGTGTTTTCACAAAATTATAATTAAGTTTTGGCCTTAACTGTAGGAAGATATTGTTAAAGAGTGTAATTTGTCCAAAAAATGGAAGTTTTTAAATGACATGTTGGTACTTGGTACTCAATGTTGTGTTGTTAGTTCCATTTTATAATCTCTCTATTGTTTTAGAACTAAAGAAAATCATAAGAGAACATAAAGAGAGAATTGGGGAGAATTCAGAGTCACTTTTCTATTCACATATCTTGCCTTGCTAAGGTATGCCCTAGGTACATTTTGTCTATGGCACACTTGTCAAGGTTCATTTTATTCAAGGCACACTTGGCTGGTGGAACATTTGAGTTTAGACATTGTGGCCTCGTTTGGTGTCTAGGATTGGATTGGAAAGGATAAACCCGTTTAATAGGCAATTACTATTATGTATATATAATTTCGTTTGGTGTCTAGGATTGGATTGGAAAGGATAAGTAGCAAATTTATGTGCATTTGAAGAAGAAATTTCTAAGTTGAAGAAAGAAGATGGGAATAAAATAGATAAATTATGAAGAAAACTTATCCTTTCCAATCCCCTCAAAATGGTGGGGATTAGCAAGGATAACATTTTCCTTGTAACTAAGCCATATTCTTTCTCTCTTCTTCCTTCAAGTTAGAAAAACACTCCTTCTTTTTTCTTAAATACACATGAATTTACCATTTATCCTTTCCAATCCAATCATTGACACCAAACGAGGCAACTTTTAATGTTAAATTCCATATTTAAGCTTATTTGTGAGATTCTTCATGAACTCACTACATATTGTATTTAGATAATCGGAATCGTCTATTTTTTTTGTCTCTATTCAAGGATTAGGTATGCCCTAGGTACATTTTGTCTATGGCACACTCGTCAAGGTTCATTTTATTCAAGGCACACTTGGCTGCTGGAACATTTGAGTTTAGACATTGTGTGTCTTAAGCGTGGGATAAGCTTGTTTGAGCTTAGTATGTCTCTTCTTGATTATGGATTTTCTTGGTATGTATATGGGCTGACATGATCGTTTTTAGTAAATTAATCCAAAGATTAAAAACACAAGTTTCTTACGTAAAAATATATATACTTAAAAAAATTAAACTAGAGCACATTTTATATACGTAAGCGTGTCTTTCAACGTAAAAGAGGCTATCAAGCACTCAATATATGTTTTTGCGCATTTGCATCTTCTTTTGTAGTTTTTTTAAATGAGTTAATTTTTGAGTTGCATACGCAATTTTGCATTTGCAGTGTTTGAGATGCAAATGCATTTACATTTTGAGCTAATTTTTGAGCTACATATGCAATTTTAAGTGTTTTGAATTGTATATGCAATTTTGAGAGCCAATAACTCGTCACTAATTTTGTCATGAAAGATAAGTTTTGGACTAGATGGATTGTGAGTTAAGTTTCTTTCTTATTTTAGCTTAGAGGACATGAATTTTTAGACTTCAAAATAACATGGCTTGTTTGACCAAAGACCTTTAATTTAGGCTTTTGTTGTCCCATTTACTAGATGATATAGAAGATAATCGAATTGGTTTGACTCGTCAATTTATCTTAGTTTTAAAACTAACTTGGCCGGGCTATTGCTAGTCTATGACTAAGGATACTTTTGGTTTAGTAAGATACAGGGATGTCCTAGTGTAGGTTTTTTCACTCTGGGTCTTTGGGCTTCCCATGTTAAAGAAAAAGACAAAAAGAACGATTGTTTTTCTTGGGAAGACCATCTTGTGAGTTGTGATACATGAGTTTGAGTGGTCCATATCATCAGCAAAACACCGAAGTCTTCAAATTCTGATTAAAAGAGAGTTCCTTTTTTAGCTGAAGAATTTTCCAACTAGAAGTTAGGCATAAACACAATTACTCTTCATTTTTTCATTAGAAATTGATGGAAATAGAGTGTATAGGGTGCCAATACTAACAATGAAAGCTCTGCCTTCTTTATTTCTTAATGTCTCATGCCTAACACATTTTTGTGACAACCAACAAACATATCCAACTAAGATAACCCTCATCAGATTGCACAGCCAAGGCCTACAACAAAATGTCAAAATCTTAATCTCGTCTTCTTCATTATATCACATAAATCCAGAACGTACAAACTGAATTAACACAATTGGTTGGTGGGACTTTGCCAACCTCATGTTACCCTTATATATATATACTCTCTGTCCTATGGACAGCCAAAGAATGCAAAATTACTACAATACACATAAACTCATTACTCAGACACTCACAAAACTGGTTTTTCCCAATTCCCATGGATTCTTAGACATTTCCAAGTTCCAATTCCTCAAAGCAGGTTTTCATAACCTACATTATCAACTCTGTTCCTTCTCCCTCTCCCCCTCCACCCTCGATCTTTCTGATAACAATCACCGTGAAATCTCGAGGTCTTGTATCTTGAGTTGTTGTACCAATTGCCACCACCATCTTTCTTCCTGTTATTTGCATCCAACTTTCCCCAAAAAGCTCCATCACCTCTTCTACCATTCATATTCTTAGAATCATCAAAATTGTTGTTCCATTCACTCAAGTTTTTCTCCCACGTATTCCAATTACTGCTATCCCATCCTCCTATGGCTTCTCCTTTACTCTGAGCAGAAACAGGTTCCCAAGGATTTTCTTTATTATCCACATTCCATCCACAATCCCAATTTCCAGGATCTATGTTGGTTTCTTTTTTGAAGTCTTCTTCAGCCTCACCCCATCCGGTGCACGAAAACGACTGATTCAAAAGGAGAGGACCACCAAAAATAACAGCCTCATCTTGGGTTTGGCCATCGGCGGGTATGGGTTCCCTTTCCAAGTCCAAAACCAGTTCAGGATCAATGATGGAGTTCCAATCTATTTCATCAATATATATGTCAGGATCAGGCAATGATATGTCACAGGGAAGGCTATTAATCTTTGCCCAAAACCGGCCTTTCGCATTGTTGAATGCCTCTTCACTGGCAGAATCATTCCATTGAACAACGTTGTCGTAGAGATACATGTACTTCTTTGTTTCTAAGAGCTTTTGCCATGGAACTGAGCCAACAGATGTACAGAATTTCTTTTCCCAGGAAGGCACACTTAACTGCCAACTATCTGCAAAGACAAAAACAAGTAAATTGTAAATTCAGGCATCATGCACCCACCGAATATACTAAACTAGGTTAACAATAAAACCAAATCTGTAAAGGAAACAGTAAAATTCCAGAAAGGGAAAAAGATGCAATAAATGATCACAGAGAAATGCGATAAAACCTTGCAGAATAATGCTATAAATATATTCAGACGCAAATCACTAAATCCGACAGAAAAACGACAATGGAAATGTAACCGATAAAGACAAATTTTTGGCTGTTACAGATTTCCATAGAATTTGCACATACTTGACATGTTATGTCTTTCCAGTCACTTACAAAATTTACCAAAATTTGCATCCACGTGTTCCCACATTTAACAATCAGAGGTCCTAGAATTTTGGTGTAACATATGAAACTCAAACAAGGTAAGCAGAATGCTTAAAAAATTGAAGAAATTCGAAAATCCAATGGTCCTAAAATTTCGGCACAGGATTTAGAACTCAAAGTGGTTAAAGCAGAATCCTTTGAAAGACAAAACAAACTGAAAACCTATCTCAAGTCAACATTAATGGCTAAGCTAGTCAAATCAGCAGGAAACTTATTTGAAAACCCAAATGCCACATTACTCTCCATTAAAACCAAACATACCACCATAGCATAGCTTCAACCAGAAATTGCAATTTAACAAAGACTTAAACAGAAAAATTCTCCAACATCAAAACTCTCACGGTTCAAAATTCAAATATTAGAAGACCTCTTTGAGAAAAACTGCTAAACTTTGAACTCAACGAGAAAACAGTAACGAAAAACTGCACTTCCCAGTCACACATGCTAACTGATCACAGCAACAAAATGTACCAAAAAAAAAAACCTGCCAAAATCCATATCCCTTGCCATAAAATCTACCCAAAAACAAATATCGACTAAAGCATGACTTTAATACCTCTATATTTCAACGAACTATTGAAACAGGGTAATCTTAAAAATAAAAAAAAATAAAAAAAAAAGAAAGAAAGAAAGATCTTCTACCATTATAAAGGTCTAAACCCTAAACCACCTAGCATAAGCAAAACTAACCACATGACTAAAGCCAGAAAGTACATAATAAGGTTTAATTCCCCAGCCAAAAAAAACCACTGTATAACTAAGAAGATAATTATACAATACATACTTAGCTCGGGGGAGCAGAAAAATTTTATGCTTGGGAAATTTTTTGCTGTTTGGTAGGTTTAAAAAAAAAAAATTCCTTGATTATGTGTCAATGACTCAATATAGACATATCACATATGAGAGTAATATAAAGAAGAGAAGAAAGATGGATTTTTGCTTGGAGTTAAATGGGGAAAGAAACAGAGAGAAAAGAAGATATTTTTCGGAACTTATTTTTTCGGACCCACCCAAAAGATGAGAGATTAACAGAGAAAATATTTGTTAGTTGTTTGATTTGTAATACCTCAATCAAATATTATATCTGCATTACTTTCCTACCATCCAAATATGAAAAAATTTTAAAAAACAAAATTTTCCCGATCAGAAAATTTTTTCAATCCAAAAACTTTTTCTATGAAACTAGTTTCTGTGGAAATAAAAAGCCTATAGATATACAAAGGAAATTACAATATCTGGTAGCAATTCCCAATATTAACAAAGCTGTAACCTATTAGCGGCTCAAGAAAAAGCTAAAAAAATCATAAACAACAAAAACAGAGGCACTATATGAAAATCAAAGGATAACCCTTTTTCCTGAACCAAAAACCCAGTTAAGAGAAACAATCTTAAAATAAAATAAAAAATACAAAGTATTGCTCATGTAACAGCTCAAAATAAAAAAAGTTGTAAAATTCAATAAAATTAAAAATACCTTGCGGTGGCTTTCTGTACTGTGATTTAGTCACGGGAGCTTGTTGATAATAAGTGTCACCTTGTTGTCTTCTCCAACTGCCCATGATCACAAACCGAAAAAGAAGCCCAACAAACCCAGAATCAAAGAAAACCCACCAAAGAATTTGTGGGTTCAGAACAAATCAAAATTATCAGATTTTAGCAGAAAATAAATTTTGGAAATTCAGGGGTTTTGAGCAGATGGGTCTCTGACTCTGAGTTTGTTGAGGCAGATCCGATGAGAAACTGAAGAAACGTGTGCGATTATTAAAAGGAGATGGCAAGTGAGGACGTTCTAGAATGTGATCAAAAGGAAGTAACTTCCGAGGTTTTAGAACTGTCGTCGTTTTGAGGTATGTTTCCTTAAAAAGGCCCCTGGTTGGCTGGTTTTGTTTCCTTGTTTCCCCTTGTTTTCCTAGTTAATTACGGAGTCAATCCATCCTACTTACCTTTTTGATGACGACTGAGCCGGTCACTGACAACGGAGTTCATGTGGCGTAATGACAGACATTTGGGGCAAACGTAAAACGGCCGTATATATTATATTTTATGTACTTCTCTTTCTCACTTGTCAAGTAACTTGTTAAATTTATAACTAATGATATATTATTATGATATTTTTTACTTCAATACGAAATAATAATAATACAAAACTAATCCACTTTTTGTAAAATTAGGAAATTTTAATCTATATTAAAGTTCCGAGACAAAAATTTATTACTTCTTACTATTAGATAACTAATAATATTAGTCATAAATATACACAATTATAGAGTATATTAAAAGAATAATTCGTGTGCGATAAGTGCGTCCATCACCATAAATTAGACCGCTGAGCACTAGTTGTTTTTGTCGAGCGCTAAGCAATTGCATCTGCAGTTGTTGATCATAACCAGATTACTGAGCAGAACTACCACAAGTCTTTCTTCCAGGTTCGATCATCCAAACTAGTCTTCAACAACCTCGGCGAGACAAGATGTTCAACATCCTAAAAAACTTTCCGACGACCGCCCAAGGGTTGCCAACCTTAAAACAAATACGACGACACTTGGACTCGTAACCCGAAAGGTACAAATGTTAACTTCCCTTATAAGGCGGGCAGGTCACCCACCACGTGGCAACTACAGACAGGTCCACTTGTTCGAAAAGAATACCTCATTGATGACCCCTATAAATAGTCCCATCATTTACTGAGAAGAGGTTAGATACACTTATTGCTCTCTTTTAATTGTCATTACTTTGTTTATTCACCAACTTGGGAGTTAGAAGATCTTCGACTAGTACCATAGAGGTGCCCATCCTTCTTAGTGCATTTATCAATTTTAAGGAGTATTTTGCGGACTCTTGACCTTATGTTATTACAACCTCATGTTGAGCGCGGTCGAATCATCTCCAAGCACCTTGTCCATTTTAGGCTACAATAGTAGTAAATTGCAGATGCAGGTAACAGATGCATATGCAGTTGTTGATTGTTCGACGGTAATTTTTTTTTTTTAATCTCCAAGCACCTTGTCCATTTTAGGCTACAATATTAGTAAATTGCAGATGCAGTTGTTGATTGTTCGACGGTAATTTTTTTTTTAGAATGTAATAAATTAATAATGTAACTAGCTATTCTGCTAAGTAAATATACATTAATAATTTTGGTCTACAATTAAAAATTAAAAAACTCTATAATAAAGTGCTATTAATTAATGCAAAATATTACATTATTTTTTATAATATTATAATTTTAGTAATAGTGCATTTATCCTTGTATCTATCATAAGAGTTGACTAGTTTGTTAATTTTTTTAGAGGACAAAAAATATACAAGTTATTGTATTACCTATAAGAAATTTTGAGCATATATTATTAAATTGTATTGTTGTATGGTTATGAGCATGGATTCCTTACCCAACTTGGTACCCATTTTGGTACCAGGCTTTTAATTTTAGCCATCTCCTTCCTACTTTTTCCCTCTTTTTTTTCTCTCTCTGCACTTTCTTGAATGACTAAGAATAAAAGTTTGGTACCAAAATAGGTAGGGGTGGGCATTTTCACCATAAAATCCCAGGACCGAACCAAACCGCCCTTAAAAAAATCGCAAAAAACTATGTTGACTTTTTTGGTCAAACACCGTTACAAGAATCGAACCAAACTGTCTTTAATAGGTGTAGGTGTCAGTTTTACACTTAATAAAACCAAGTCGAACCAAACCACATCATAATTATAATTTTATAAATATATATATGGTTTATATATGATTTTAAATTAAAAAGTGACCAAAAACATTATTTATGGTTTAATTTCTTTTGGACTTTTAATTGGATTGGAATTTGGAGAATGGAAACTATTAATTATTAAACACTATTTTTGAACTTTGGACTTTGTATTAGTGTATTACATGTACTTACTATTAATTATTAAACACTATTAAACATATTTGGACTTTGGACTTTGTATTAGTGTATTACATGTACTTGTTACCTTTTTAGTTGTTAATATTTTCTAATTTGGGCTAAAAAATTGCTCAAAAGCATATCGAATTGTATATGGCCTAATTGTTCACCCGTAACACCGAACCAAATCGTAACTGTATAAGGTTTGGTTTGGTTTTCCTTTAATTTTTAAGGTACAATGCACCGAACTACATCGTTTATGTATTTAAGGCGCGGCGCATAGTTTTGCACACATACCGCACCAAACCGCACCGCGCTCACCCCTAAAATAGGTACAAAACTGGGTAAAAAATATATGCTCATCTGGTTATATGGGATGAGAGACTGAAAGAGTATGATCTCGATGTACCAAAAAAAAAGGTTGGTATAAATAAAGGAGAAATTTTAGCAAAAGAACTTTAACTATACCACTAATTTCAGTTGAGGATTTCATTAATTTTTTTTATCTAATTAAGGACTATAACTATCATTGTTTTCAATTTCTGTCAAAAAATCTTTTAAAGATAGTGTTCCTCGTCTTCCCAATTTTCTGGAATTTTCCTCTATTTTGAACTAGTTTTTATCCTAACTTTAGCTTTGATTTAACTTATCAAACCTTAATCCAATTGAACAATCTTATATTCATTTTGAAGTTAGTAACATTCTCTTTAAGCCTATATGTTTAGATTTTAAAATAAATTTTTAAATATGGAGATATAAGTCCACAAAGTATGGTAGCCGAACTATTTTTTATGATTTTTCAGAAAATTTTTAGATTTTTGTAATTGAGTTCCTACTCGATGTCAGTCAATTTTAAATCTTTAAAAACAAGTATTAAACATTTGGGAACTTGACTAGGACCAATTTAAATATTTAATAGTTTACCTATAAGAATCAACACAAAAATTCAAAGCATTTGGATTGAAATTTTTGTGTTGATTCTTATGACTGGGTTATTGTTATTAAATGGTTAGAAACTTGCCTAACACCAATTTAAATGTTTACCAATTCAAAAAAGTAAATGAACAAAATTAATATTTAACCTAAATATGGTAATGGATTGGGTCATTGACTAAAATGTAATTCATGATAATATCCAATTGACCATTTTAAGAACTCAAATTACGTATTGACTAAGGTATAATTTCCAAATATTTTATTGATTTATCTGTAATTTGCTATATTTTTTTTACCCCAACTAAATCTTACAGGAATATTACTTCTACTCTTCTCACCCATCTCATAAGCTCAATATACTTAATATTTTTGTTTGAACTACAATAACCATTTGGGTAGTTTCATATCTCTACAACCACTAAGTTGCTATTTGTCATCCTAGACATTCAATGAACCGTACGTCACCATCTTCATATATCTTCAACAATAAAACCTCTTGTAAAATTAAAGAATACCACACTCCACAACTTTCACTCACAAACTAATCATACCATCAAATTATGTTGATTACATGTGGGTATTATGTATTTCTTTCTTTCATTTCATTTTTAATTTTTTTTATCGAAAGCAAATACCATAGAAGATGATAATCACTGTGCTTGTAGATTGCCATGGCAGCCACTATAGTTGGAACAGCAGCAAGGCACTTTTTTTTTTTTTTTCAAAGAATAAGTTNTTTTTACAAAGAATAAGTTTATTATTTAAAATTTCATTAATTGGTGGGTAGAGAAATAGGAAAGGGAGGTGAGGATAAGACTACTTTAAATAAATTGTTGAAAAACAAAATCTTTCAAGTTTATATGTGTGGTGTGGAGTGAACGGTGATGATTAAAGGTAGCAGTAAAAGGCATGAATTTATAGTAAAGTAAGATTTTAATTCAATTGAATGCAATGGTACGAAATCTAAGTTATTGAATGCAATGTTAGGAAAGTAAAATACTATACAATATTTATGGAAAGTGAAATATCTATACAATTATATATATGGGAAGTGAAATCTATACAATTTATATGGGAAGGAATTTTAAAAATATGGTGAAATTTTTTAAAACTTAAAATGTCTTTTACTGAAAGTTTTCTTCAAACAAAACAGATTTATTTAAAAACTTGAACTTCTTCTAACAAAGTCTAAGTTAGGAAGTATCTGAAAAGATGTTTCTCCCATTTTATATGAAAGTAACAAGTTTTTTTTTGGTAAGTAATTTACAAGTTAAAAATGGAACAAAATTTTATGAGAAAATAAGTTTTTTTTTTTAATTACAGGTGAAGGGTTCATGTGGGTCTTACCATATATAACATGAACAAGTCCAATGTGGACTAAATAAATCAAGATTATTGTCTCAATCTGTCTAGTCTCTTCAATCAAAAGAAGATTAATGTTCCATGTTTAAAATAGTAACAAATAGAACCTCTTCATATGCCGAAACAAAAAGGCAAGGAACTTAGGAAGGAGTCCAATCCGCGCCAAGGAATATTCCAAGACATTATTCGCAGTATAGTGCGTTATGTCGGAAATGTGTTACTTCAGTTACAAGTTTAATAGGCCAGGTTTGATATAATTTCTCATACACCCCTCATATTTTCATATTTTCAATGTATATCTTCTTAAATTCGTAAATTGTCTTTGTTCTTTTTGCTTCTTGGAAAATATTCAACTTATTTCCACTTTTTTAATAGAAACTTGCTTCCAATATTTATGTTATGCAGTCAGATAATTTCGTGAAAGCATTATGCAGACAGCAAAATTAATATAGTGTGTATTTATTATTTACAATGTAATTCTCAAATCTCAAGAGACTGCATCTTTGGTGTATTCTATAATGGTTAATGGCCAAAGACATTTTGTAAATAATTTTCTTCAAGGCAAAGAATTATGTAGTGATAAGGGATTTTAGACTAAGACACCCTTTTAGAAGAACAAAACATGTTCTCCACAATTATATGCAAAAAAGTATATTAAAAGGATCAGAGCCTTTTACCTTATTTTAACAATAATGAGGTATTAATTGTGAGAATCACTCCGTACAATAGTTCAATGATCATAACTATATATTTTTAAGTTTCTATTTAAAGTGTCAAATATTGGCCAGCTCAAGCACGACACGACACGACACGACACTACACGATTAAATTATAATAAAGAAAAAAATATCATGAGATTAGTTTTCTCATGCTAAAGAATGAAAAGAAGAAAAGACTCATGGGTTGGTCTGTTTAAGGCATAGCACAAGCACAAATGACTTGTGAGTTGTGTTGGGCCTAGATCTTAATTACATGGGCATGTATGAGCACAACATGATAGCACATGGGGTTCAACTTAAATCCGATCCGTTTAACACTTCTAGAATCATCTTGAAATAATTAGGCAAATTGAAAACTAGTTAACAATTTGATTAAATAATCATAATTTCAAGCCTTTGCTAAAATTATTATATTTTTCTATCTATTCGTTCACAATTAGATGTATTAATGGTTTCTTATTCGTCTAATTTTTTACAAAATGATATTGCGATTCTTGAATAGATGCATGATAAAATAATTCTGATTATCAAAACTATAATGTAGAGTAAATCCTACAAATGATACCTCATTACAGTTAAAATAAGCTACACCTCAAACTCATTTTAAATTTATAGTCATTAATTTCTTAAAAGCGTTTTAAAGGCTTAATAGCGTTTTTTTTTAAATAAGCAATTCTTTCTTATAAATCAACACATGTCAACTAGTAATTGATTTGTAACAAGAAAACTAATTTGAGAGTTTTTAAGAAGATGGAAAAGTTTCCCAAAAAATGAGATGGAAAAACTCTTGGGGCCACAATGTAAATACCCTTAAACACAGGGTGCCTCAATGAATTATCCACATCTGCAAAACTCCAATTCTCCAATTACAAAAGCAAGGGACAATCCCGTCATTTCAGCTCTTTCTGCCTTTCCCACAAAAGGGCGGCACAGAGCCATTATAGGCAGTGTTCTCGTTAACACCAACGCCACTGGCCACTGTCCTCTGTCCTCTGCTAAGTGATGTTGATGATGGGAAGGCTCTTGTGGTGGACACGCGTGTACCTGATCAACTTCCTCCTCATCTTCACGGTCGCTCTACTGACCAAACCGGAGAAGGGTTACCATCACCTACGGTTGGGTGCACCGTTCAAGATCGCTCTGTTCGCGGACCTGCATTTCGGAGAGAACGCGTGGACCAATTGGGGTCCACTCCAAGACGTGAACTCTGTCAAGGTCATGTCCAGTGTACTCGACGATGAAACCCCAGGTGAAGTTAACATTAATTTTCTTCGTTTCTTGTGTGATTTAAATTGTCGGTACTCTTTTAATGTAAGTTAAGGAGTGCTAATGACCCCTTTCATTCTTCAAGTTGACTTTGAGAACAAGTTAAGCGTTCTAAACGCTTTAAACGATCACCTTCACCACCATTACCATGATAACAATTTCAACGAACATTGCATGTTCATTTAACCACGTTTGATAGCTTTTAAAATCAAACCCACAAGACTGAAGGTAATTCTCTTACTTTCACATTTTAGTCCATACAATTTGGGCACGTAACCAATTTGGTTCACATGTTAGTTAGCTGTGAAACGTCGGCTATTACCTGTCACTGTGTTAGACACCTTTATAGTGTTGAATTTGATGTTATAAACAATGTTACGACCATACATGTTATAAACTCTGTTAGCCATGCTTTTATAAATTCCATTGAATGGCTTGTACATGGCAGATTTTGTTATCTATCTTGGAGATGTCATCACGGCCAACAATATAGCGATTAAAAATGCAAGCTTGTACTGGGATCAGGCGATTTCTCCGACTAGAGCCAGAGGCATTCCTTGGGCCAGTGTGTTTGGGAACCATGATGATGCGGCATTTGAATGGCCAATGGAGTGGTTTTCATCCTCTGGAATTCCTGAACTTCATTGTCCTGTAGCCAATTCATCTTGCTCAGGTGAATATTGAGTTTGAAGTTTGATTTATTAGGTTGCTAATTTGTCAAAGATTTTGATAAACTGATTTGCTTTTGGTTAGTTAATTATGAACATTGATATTTTTCTACTAAAAAGCAATGCTGTTCTAAAATTTGAGAATTTAAAAGCAGGAGACTCTTGAATGTGTCTGATCTGTTACTTTCAGCGTATCAACTTCTGTTCAATTCCGTTTGCATTGTATTGCTTTCAATGCAAAATATGATTCAGTAATATGATTGCATTTTATTGCATTATATAATATGATTCACTTCTTCCAATTGATTTAGGTACTTTGTAGGAGAACTAATCAGTAACCATTTTGATACTAGTTGCCCTCTGACAAGGCCATCTTGTATTATATTAGGGGAAGAAGAGTGTAGCTTCAAGGGAACACAACGTCTGGAGTTAATGAAAAATGAGATTGAGCTTAATGCACTATCCCATTCTCGATATGGTCCTAAAGAACTTTGGCCAAGTGTATCCAACTATGTCCTCCAAGTTTTATCACCAGACAATCCTGAGTCACCTGTGGCATTTTTGTACTTCCTAGATTCTGGTGGTGGTTCCTACCCGGAAGTTATATCAAGTGCTCAAGCAAACTGGTTCCAGAAGAAGGCTCTAGAAATCAACCCTGATTCAAGGTAGACATTTTGAAAGCAGAACTTGTTATTATAATATTTGTTTTTTCACCTTATTAACAAGTGGATCATGGCTTAGTATCTGATTTCTCACATACACACAGACACACATGCACACTCACACACACGCATATATAACAACAGAAAATATGGACTCTTTTATTTTCACATGTGTGTGCGCTTTGGGATCAAGACATAACTCTCTTCTGTTGAATGACAGAGATTTAGATGACTTGGTGAGGTTTATTGATATTTTTCAAAAGAAGACTAACTGATTAAAAGTCTAAATGTTCTTTTTTATTCTCATTCTCGTTCTTGTCAACCAAAGAATGCCTTATTTGACAGGGTGCCTGAGCTAATCTTTTGGCATATACCAACTCATGCTTATAAGAAAGTGGCTCCACGATTCGGCATACACAAGCCTTGTGTGGGTTCAATTAACAAGGAGAAAGTTTCAGCTCAAGAAGCTGAAAATGGTATCATGAAACTTTTGGCTAAAAGGGTTTCTGTCAAGGTGAGGTTAAACTTTCTTTTTTCCTTATTTACCATAGGTGTGGTCAAAGATGAGCATGCTTACAAAACCTACATGCATGCAACCATGTATAGCACATCCATTAGAAGGGTACAATGCTTCAGTAATGAGAGATAAATACAGCACACACACTCTTTACATTTTTTGTATAATGAAGTTATGAAATATATGGACAAGCAAGATTTAACTGTATCAAAAACTGGGTATGCTTGGCCTGAAGTAGATTGTATTGATTATTTGGTGTGCTTAGGGCCTTAGGCCTGGGGGTTCCAACAAATGGAGAGTGGTAGAAAACTTCAATATCAGAAGTTTACGAATTCAATAAATTCTTTATGTTTTCTGGGGAAACATTTATCTCCCAATAGACTTGCTCCGAGTCGAAACTGCCTTCTTAAAGTTTGGGAAAGCCTTTTATAAAATCTCCAAAAAGGGTGAATTTTTATGCATGAATCCAATCATGAAATCTTTTTAGTGTTAGTGCTATGAACAGAGAATTGCCAATTTCAGGACCTTGTATACTTTGGTCTAGCCTAGAATTGACAAACAACTGAAGACTTGAAGACATCAAGAAACCAAAAGACATGAAGATCAAGTCAAATTCAATAAGACTTGCTTCAACCAAAGGAAGCCATCATCAAGTCTTGAAGACATTTGATCACCTAGTAGTTAGGCTTTAAATAGAAACAATAAGAGAAAAAGCCAACAAGCATCCAACCTTTCCCAGCCCACAGTAGCTAGTTGACCTGGCCAAGAGCTGGTTGACCAGACCTTGACTGCCGTTGAGGCAGTTAACTGTCCTTGAAGAACAGTTGACTGAAATTTCCCAATTGACTGCCAAGAGTTAGTGGTTTGTTGAAACCCCCCCACATTTCAAATGGGCCAGTCAAGTGACTACTTAAGGGATGCGTCGTCTTCAGTTCCAATAAACTTATAATCGTTGAAGCTACTATAAACTATTGGAACTCAGAAATAAAAACCAACACACCCACATTTTATAGGTGATAATTTTAAGAGAGTTTGGTAACCTGCTTTAAGAGAGATGTAAACTGCATATTAAAATTTTCTCTGTATCCTTGCTGCAACGTGAAGTACAGAGCATCTCATTGTTCTACTTTGTGCAGCTAAGCCAGGTAATTCCAAGCCCCATTTGTGCATTATTAGGCATAAAGTACACAGCCAAATCACTCATGTTAAAATTTGTGGAACTTGGTTCAAGAAGACCAGGTTAAACATTGACCGAGTGTGCCCTGGTGGTGAAAAACAGTGGCTAGCCACTTGTGCCTGAGGGTGTTAGTTCTTAGCCCTTAGGGTTTCCTTTCAAAACCTAGTTGGTTGAGGTTCCTGGTAATTCTAGAGTTAAAAAAACCAAGATAAGAGTTGTGTTCAGGTTTAGTTGTCCTAGTGTGAACAAAACTAAATTAGTAAATTTAGTTGTAAAACCCATTAGTTAGTGAATTTTTATTGAGAAAATCCAGCTGGGACGCTGGTAATGGATGTAGCCAGCTGGTCGAACCACTGTACATACTGGTTTTGATTTCTTTCTTACTGATGCTACAAAAATCTTAGACTGTTAGCTGTCACAGCATTTGTCAGAAGACTACTGTTTACTTTCAATAGTGGTTTTTGCATACTATGAAACTGATGTTTGTGTATTGACTTGTATTGATTTGTTTCTCTTACTCAGTGTATCAATTATGCTATATGTAATGATGATTGATTTGTACTTCCTTGGATAAAATCTGTTGGTGCGATTATCATTGTAAAATTGATGTGTCAATAGGAGCCTATGAATTTGCTTTCATGAGAAAATTGTAGAACTCAAAATTGGATCAGGTAAACTGTTGAGTAGACTAGAGAGTAAGTTACCAATGGGTGGACTGCAATGAGGAAGTAAGATCTGAAAAAATAGGTATATATTTATTATCCTCCCGTTTAGAACAATTTTTTTCAGGAAATGTATGCTATATTATTAAGTTATAACTTATTAGTAAAAGTGTAGAAAAATGATCTTCTCCAACACTTAAACAGCAATCAAGTAAAAACTGCATACCGATAATTCATAAAGTTAATTTATCTATTGTTAATTTGTGACAAAGTTTCTCATTCTTGATCCATCTAATTGATGATGGTACATGGGAAAAGAATGAAACTTTGCAATCTACTTACAGTGCTGGATTGGAGTACCTGTTATAATGATCCCACCTATCTTTACTTTATTTTCTCATCAAGTTGAGAGTTGTCCACTGATAAAGTGTGTTGGTTTACCAATGACCTCTAATCCCAAAACTTTAAGCGGTTAAGATGTGATGTGCCCAACAAATATTTTATATTCTAACATCCACTCTCTATCATCTCCAAACTGTTTGATCATCCTCTGGATCTCACTTTTTGATTCTTTCTCCATCTTGATTTAGCATGTCCTTTAAATTTGGTTTATAAGCTAGTCTAAATGTTTCTTTTACCCCCTTGAATTACTCTATCTGAAACCATCACCAAGTCACACAAAACTAATGGAAGGGTTAAACTATAGGATGGTCATCTAATTGATCTATAATTAACATTTTTATATTACAGGGTGAAAAATTTGAATGAATTGTTCACCAAAGAAAAATGTCTGAATTGGGTTTACTGAAGCTGTAATAGCCGAATAGGTTTAATTGAACTTCATACGAAGCTATGGCTCTGCCTTTCGGGATATACATTGGCTCAAGGTGACTTAATTTTCCTTTGCATTGTGGCAGGCCATATTTGTAGGACACAACCATGGATTGGACTGGTGCTGCCCTTATGAAAAAATGTGGCTATGCTTTGCTAGGCATACAGGTTATGGTGGCTATGGAAACTGGGATAGAGGAGCTAGAATTGTGCAAATCAACCAGCAGCCTTTCTCCATTAAATCTTGGATAAGAATGGAGGATGGTGGTGTACATAGTGAAGTTATTTTGAGTCTTTAAAGCAACAGAAAAGATAGTATTGGAATTAAAAAAATTAAATTAAATTAAATAACTAAAGAAATTAATAAATGTGTACCTACATACAAAACCTTGTATCTCTCTGTACATAAACTGTATTCATCTTTTCTATGTTTCAATATTTCATTGCTCAATGATGTTTGTATGAACGGTATGATGATGTTGAGATGCTACCTCTTATTGTTTCTCCTTTTCCCTTTCTGTTTTCAGTCTTTTTTGATTTCTATTTTCAGCCTTTTGCAGTCAACACAAGCTGTATTATCAGCTTCAAGACACCTAATTATTAAAGCAAAGAATTAAAGGACCACCAAGGCAATTCCATGATGGTCGTACCACAATAATTGATTCACATGTGTAAAATTTTCAAAGTGACCCAAATAAAATTTATAAAAAAGAAAATCAATTGTTTTTTCTTTTGGGTTCTCTTATAGTTTCTGGTGTGGCCCTTGAACTGAAAGCATTGCAAAGGCAACACTGATTTTAATGTATCCTGTGGCCCCTGGAACATAAAGCAAAGCAAAAGCTCGCGGTTCCCAATGCATGATTGGGATTATTGTAAGGTTTCAATTTGCTTAAATATTCAGGAATGGAGCTGTGCATGCATCAATATTGTTGGCAAATAAAGAGTGTGCATGTAGTAACTATAATGACAATGATGGTATGCGTATGCATTTTCATTTCAGCACTGTCATTCTTGCATGGTCAACTTCTTTTCCCTAATCTAATGATTAGTTGACCCATGTTTTCAAATCATTTCACATAAAAACTTGGTTTTTTTCCCCTCTATTTTTGGGCTTTAAACCAAAGGCAAAACTTGTATTTTAAAAGGGAAAGTTGTCTTTTCACCAAATCAGCAATGCATCTAGCTATATATGAATAAAGTATAGCAAATGGATAAATGAAATAATAATTATAGAAGCTTTTATGGGATATTGTAGATAACAAATGTATCATTTAGTTGAGGAATTAATAACTTGATAAATTAGATTAATTGAAATCTCCGTTTTAAAAGTAATTTACATTGATGAATTATGAATTTAAGAGTGAAGCAACTAGAATAATTTTACCTAATTAAATTCGGCAAAAACTTGGATTCTGTCCTTGTCTTGGCAAGACAAGACCCATCCAATCAATCAATCATGTTGAGAAATCACTACTATCTTAGCAATTTTCAGGAAATTTACCAAAATTTAATTCTAATTCCTCTTAGGAAAAAGAAAGGAAAAGGAAAAAGGGCTGTTCTTTTCTAATTGGGACAACTCATTTCAGACCAATCTAAGTTGAGCAAAAGTTGCACAAAATTCTGCGCATTGATAAGTCTTGATTCATGGACATAGAACAGCTCAAAAGTCACTTTGGTCTCACTTTGCTAGGCCACACTTGGAGGAAGGATGGAAGCGAAAGTTCTTATTTGAAAAGTCAAAACTCAAGAGAGGAGACCAATTATTTTATTATTATTATTATTATTTAATTTAAATTGTACCCCTTATAATTTCAATTTATAATTATCTCATTGTTTTCAGATACTTAATTCCTTCTTCTAGTCTTGAAGTTTAAGATATATATTTTCTTAAATTGCACCAAGTTTTTTGAAATAGAACTCCATATATGTTGTAGTCCTTCAAAATAGTTAAGTTTGAAACAATATTGGTATAAAACGGCTTAAAAATGTAAGTCTCTTAACAAGTGGAATTAGAGTCCACGATTTAAAGTGGGACTTATGACACGTAGTCATTATTTGAGGTGGAGCAAATACATGACTAATGGTGTAAATGACGACTCAACTGTCCAATAAGTGGAGTAGCTTAGAGAAAATTCCTAGAACTCAAGCTAGGTGGAGAAGCTCAAATGAAAGTCTTAAGACTCGAGCTAGGTGGAGCAGGTTCAATATATTTATCCCACATTGGTTAAGTTAGTGATGACCACCTTCAAGGGCATGTTTCTTCATTAGTAGAGCTTGACATAACAATCAATCAAGGGCATTTCATTCTAGCTTTGCCAGAAAATTATGAAATATTCATTTTGAAGTGCAAAAAGTAGGACTGGTTCTAAGGTTAGCCAAGTGATGTAACTATTTCAGATCCTAAATATTTAGGACCTCACATTTTACTAATTCCTTATGTATTTTGTGAATATTGTAAATATACATAGAGGATTGATGGTCTCTTTTTGAACCACTAAAATATCAGAACCGACATGGTAAAAGGTTAAGCAAGATGAGAAGAGCTAATAGTATTATACACACTTCTTTAATTGCCATCAGACAAATCTTATATGATGAACTAATTAGGTGCATGCATACGTGTACCATATCAATTTGAGCTCATAGCTCATGGGGACTAAAATGGACACTGCCAACACCAAGGGATGTTGAAATTGATTCAGGTATTCGAAAAAGATGCATTAGCCAGGTGTTGCTATATATATATAAATAATACATATACATTTAGTGGACCAAAATCATCATTATTTTTCATAGATTGTAGGCGCTGCACATGTTGCACTTTCTCACATCATTATAACTAATGGTATATATTGTATAAGAGGTGGTATCAGTAACTTCATGAGAGAACAGACATTTGGACTCGTCAATGGTTGTTGTGGGAATTGACAGTTGAGGATAGGGAGAGAGAGAAAGAGGGACCCAGTGAAGTTAAGAAGACTTGCTCTTAAGCCACCACACCCTTCATGAGTCATCCCCAAAGTACCTGCAGCAGGCATTACAAAGAGTACTGGGTGTGCATATTTTCTCTTTAAAGTTCTCTCTCTCTCTCTCTCTCTCTCTCTCTCTCTCTCTCTCTCCCCCTCTCTGTAAACTATTGATTTATGTGCTTGAAAACAAGAACCATGAAAAGCCTACAGATACATCAAAACAAAGAAAAACCCATTTGGAGAATCAGGAAGTTGATGGTAGTTTTAATGGATTTTGAGTGCTTTTAGTATCCAAACCTGAGGAATTTATGAGTCTAGAAGCTTTCAAGTATCATGTTTAATCAATGTTTGTCAGTTTATGCTTTCATTTTGGATTCTTTCATGTAGGTAATTTTGAGAAATGAAACAGTGTGGTCTATCAACAGAGTTATATATACAACTCTGTTCATTCCGCAATTGCGTTTCATTTTTTTGTTTGCATGTTGATTAGTGCATGTATATAAGTTAATATACATATATATATATATAATTTTTTTTAAACTATACTTTTTTATGAATAGTAGGAACTGCCTGAATAATATAAGACAATGCTTGACATATCGGATTAACATGGTCTTAACAATTCTCCAATGGCAAAGAAAAAGTGCTGGTTTGGTTGGGTGACGAGGCTCTTTACTTCTGAAGCAAAGACAAAGACTGAAAAGGTTTGGTTCATACTACTCTTCCCTTCAATGTTTTAAATAATTATTTGTATCCATCTTTTAGGTGATTATAGTTTATGTTCTTTTGTACTTTTCAGAAATCAAACTGGAGATGGATTTTTGGAAGGCTTGAAGTGCTTCAGCAGTACCCTGCACAATCTGCATTGACAGCATCGGAGAGAACTCTTAGTGAAGTCACACAAGAGCAGAAAAAACATGCTTTCACTGTTGCAATTGCAACAGCGGCTGCAGCTGAGGCAGCGGTGGCTGCTGCCCATGCTGCAGCTGAGGTTGTGCGCCTAACTTCGCAATCTTGCCACTATTTCACAAAGTTTGACAGGAACTTGGCTGCCATTAAAATTCAAAGTGCTTATCGGGCGCATCTTGTGAGCTTCTTGACAACTTTTCTATTATATGTACTTGTTCATAATAGAGTAAGTCTAGAGTCACATATAATATATATTTTCTGTTCTGTTGACGAAAATAGTGCATAACTGGTAGTAAAAATCAGGGATTTGGATGCATTTGGTAGAAATTTTTAAATAGATTAGCTCTTGCGCATTTGGAGAAAATATTGCTTTTTTGCTATAGGTTTCAAATGTTCTCATTGTAAAGTGGAGAAGTTGATGAGTAGGTGAAAACATTGTAATTGGTGGTGCAATTCAAAATAGATACCTCTTTGAACCTTCAATCTGATCTCTAAATATTTGTCTTTTTTGAGTTATTTCCTAACCTGAACACATATTTCTATGCAATTGGCATTGAATTCTAATGACATCGGAATTCTTTACTACATGAAGTACTTTGAAACATAGCCTTAATGACACACCTTGAATTTGTTCCACAGGTGTATTTGGATTTTTAAGATATACACCACTAAACCAACCAAGGCTTCATAGTTTAAACATTTTCTGTTCTGTTTTGGCTGAATTGGCTGAATTCATAAGCAGAATGGGTTACACAGTCACATTTTGCTGCTATAGCTGATTATATTTGTTTATTTATCTATCTTTCTAATTTCTGAAAAGATGGCCGTAAGCTTTCTATATGAACCTAAGATCATAATAGTGTTGCCAGAAGCTTTCTAAATTCTAGCATGATCTAAATTGCAATTGAAACAGGCAAGGAAAGCATTGCGAGCCTTGAAGGGACTGGTGAGACTTCAAGCCATAGTTCGTGGCAGAGCCGTGAGACGCCAAGCAGGTATGACTTTGAAGCGTTTGCCATCCAGCAGAAAAGGGCAGGTGCCAGAGGTTTGGAAAAGGAGCATTCCTACTGCAGATGAGAGATGCAATAATGACGAAAAGAAACAGCTTGGCAGGCCACAAAGGGAGTTGGAAGAAAAAGAAATAATGGTATGTGAGATGACTTTCAAATTTACAAGTATATAGTTAAACTTTAAAAGAAAATGTTAGGAAGAATGAGCGTTGATGAGCTAGGAACAATCTCTAGTAGTCAATTGTTAATGTCATTGTTTATGAAAGAACATAAAACAGAAGCACATTCACATTAATGCAGGTTTTTATGATGATAAGGTGATCTCCAAGCTATTTCTAAACTCTGTTTTGTCATGTGTTACTTTTCAAATATAAACACAAGGATACACATTGTTTCAAATAAACCATAAGAAAGCTCTTTTTGAGCTTCTTGCGAAAGTAGCTGGCACCATCTCTGTGAAGGATAGAATTGATCACAAGGTTGTGAAAACAGTTTGGGTGGTAAAATCTGCAGTCATTGCCTAATGGAGTTTTTCATTCTTAATTGCACTTCACTAATATAGTGAGGCTTTATAAGAAAATTTGTAGGCATTTAGTTTCTGATATCGTATTTGATTAATAATTTAGTGAAGATCTTTGTTATGGACAGCTTGAATGCAGCAGTCAGAGAAGGTGGGATTGCAGTATAGTTTCAAAGGAAGACATGGAAGCCACATGGCTGAGAAAGCAAGAGGCCATAATCAAAAGAGAGAGGATGAAGAAATACTCATTTTCTGTCCGGGTAATTTAATCTGAAAATATATGAAAATCTTGCTTCAAAAGAAAATTAGGAAGGAAAAGAAAGGCAAAAAAGGGAAGGGGGATTTGGGGTTAAATAACCTAAATTTAAGACAGATCCCAAACATACCAAACTTTTATGTTCATCAAATTTTGTTCACCTAATAATGTGACAATATTTCATTGATTCAATATGGACTCATTTTGAACCTCATTTATTTCTAATAGATAAGATATTGACATGTACCTGACACATCATTTGGTGTACAAATTTGGTAATCCTAACATTATTGATTAGTAACCATATATGGCACTATATTCCTCGTGTAACATCTACCTTTTTGCAACATAATTATCTTTTTTAGGAAAGCAGAAATGTGCAAATGTTGGAAGATTCAGTGCACAAAAACGAAATTGGAATGCTCACAGTTCATTCAAATCCTAGTAGTACTAGTGGAGTGTTTGGAAGATCACAAGTTAGACTGAGACACTTGAGAAAGGAAGATTCGGTGGAAGGATTGAGTCCACAATTTCCATTACCAAGGAGATCATTTTCCCAAGAAAAACTGATTTCTGCTCAAGTTCATGACAACTTGACAACATGTTCTCCAGCTTTTCCAACTTTCATGGCTGTGACAGAATCTGCTAAGGCAAAGACAAGATCTCTAAGCACCCCGAAGCAACGGGTAGGATTCCGGGAACTACAGCACTCCAACCACAACTTTCAACATGATAATGGGAAGTCTCTTTGTTCTTCTTATGATTCTGAATCCATTAGCAAGAAGGGTTTGAAAGGATGGGGTTCTTTGGCAGATATTTTTAAGCAATAATCACCTTTAACAAGGTTCAAAGATGTCATGTCAACTTTCTCTTCAAAATTAACACCAAGTTCTGTCATAACTCAAAACTGTGGATTGAAGACATCTTCTAAGACTTCGCAAAGGAGTTCTGGCCGGTTTTACAGGAGGCTAAATTCATGTTATCTGCAAAGTTTTTAAAGATGTAGATGCTTTTGTTGATCCTTGATCAATACTTCATTGGAGAAGAAAGGTTCAACAAGTTCTTGGACGATGAATTTGCATTTTGCAATATCTCATTGCTAGTTATACTCATTTATATATATTTGAGGACTTTTTTTGTTTGGAGGATCTTGTATTTTTACTTTTTGTTCTTATAAAATGTTTGTAATGCACACTATTTTTGAAATGTTCCATTTTTACATTGAATTGAACATCCATGTAATGAGAATTTGAAACCCATGAGCTCCTTGAGTTTGATATTCTCATTCTTGGAAAGTGAATTTGTATGACTAAATTATCTTATGAGAAAAGCTTACATATAACGGGTGTATACATTTATTATCTATGTCTCTCATATCAGGTGGCAAAACACATAATGCTAGAAATAAAGACATAAAATATATGACAGAGAAATTTTTCATCTTACCTAATAGATGAAACTATCATTTATGATAAGAAGCTATCCAGACGGGCTTCTGATTGCTTAAAGTACGGAGGAATATCACAAATTTGCCTTGGAGGTTGGGCCGGAATTTATTCATTGGGTCCCACAACCTATTGGACTTTGTGAATATTTCAGGCTGGGCTTAAGAGAGAACAAAAGACTTTAAAGCCAGCCCAATAAGTACCCACATATGAATGACTTTAAAATAATTTGTATCACATTTTTGAATACCACATGCATACCAAACCACTAACATAGCTAGGTTGGATTCACCAATATCAGTGGATCTTAATTTTATTAGATTTAGTAGGTACCTAAGCCCCCAACCCTATTGCTAAAGACTAGTCCATGTCGAAGACTTCGTATCTCCAAAATCTAAAGTATCTCTGCAACATAGATTAGCACAAGTGAAGCCAAAAGACTTTGGCCCTGGATGGACCACTCATAGCCAAAATTGCTTTTGGAAAACTTTTTCATTTGCTTGACTAAGATAAGGGCATGGATCATGATCATGAATTGCAATAATATGAATGCTAGTTGCTTTAAGAAAAGACTCCTCTTTATTTGCTTTTAACTTTTGCATTGGGGTCGACCATCTTTTATTTGCTTTAACAGCAAAAGCCAGCTATAGCGCACAACTAACCCACCAGCAATAACTGATTTGACTCAATCACTCAAAGACACTAGCATAAGAACAAGGAGAGCTGTTTTGCTCACCACCAAAAGCCGAGTATCAACACTTACTTAGGGAAGTGACACATGTCACTTGAAGGACATGTTGTCACTTACCTAAGCAAGTGGTGATGCTCACCGAGCAAAACATTTTCCAAGAACAAATGCATATATTTTAAAAAACAAAAAAAACAAAGACTCTCTTTTCTAAAACAGATAGTGATGTCCTGCCTAATCTTTGCAGAGGAAATTTTAAAAAGAAACAAAATAATTATTGAAGAGGAAGAAAACTACACTGAAACTATTAGAATTGTTTCCCAAGCGTTAACAAAAGTTGGTCCTAATTTTGAGTAGAGCACTCACACAACTATGAATTGTCCCTTCACTCTCTCTCCCTAATTATTATTTCCTTTTCACAACAATTTTGTGTAGTGTTAATATAGAATACGATTCCCTTTCACATGGTGCCGGGCCCACATGTCCCTTAATTATCTCCTTCAGTTTGCTTTCCATATTTATATACTACAACACGAGTCCACTCCACTATATAGCTCATTTGCTTCAGGAAGACAGATGCAAGCCAAGTTTCCAATCCATAATTTCATTCCTTGATAACTACTTGTTTCCCATTTCTCAAATCAACCTTACATAACATTCCTCCATTTCTTTCCCCGAATCATTATGGAGTCATTTGCCTTTAACATTGCAGAGAGAGTCTTGACGAGGCTAGCTTCTCATTCTTACCAACAAATTTGCTTGGTATGGGGTGTCAAAGATGAGCTAAACCACCTCAAACAGACCTTGCTAACCATCAAAATAGTACTCCTGGATGCAGAGGAGAAGCAAACAGAGAATCGTCTAGTGTCCATTTGGTTAGGAAACCTCAAGAAAGTTTGCTACGATGCAGACGAAATACTCGATGACTTTGAATTCCAAAAGTTGCAGATGCAAGTGCTTAACCGTGGGACTATCATAAGAAAGGCACGAGGAAAGGTATGCCACTTCTTTTCACGTTCTAATCCACTCGTGTTTCGCTTTAAAATGGGTCATAGAATAAAAGAGATAAGAGAAAGATTAGACAAAATTGCAATTGAAAAGGCTAACTTCTCTCTCTCGGAACGAGCTGGAGATTGGCATGGCGTGCACATGCGGATAGAGACCAGCTCTTCTGTGCATGCCTCAGATGTTTTTGGTAGAGATTATGACAAAGAGAAGATTATCTTCCATCTCTTGAACAACTCTGGTCATGGGGACGTGAATCTTTCTGTTATTTCCATCACTGGGTTAGGAGGACTGGGTAAAACTACACTTGCTAAATTGGTGTATAATGATGATAGCGTAGTGGAAAATTTTGAGTTGAGAATGTGGGTATGCGTCTCAAATGACTTTGACAACAAAACATTGGTTCGTCAAATTCTTAATTCTGCAACTAAGCAAAATTGTGAGGATGCAAGTTTGGATCTTATGGAGATTAAGTTGAAAGATGTTTTGAGGGATAAAAAATTTCTTCTAGTGTTGGATGATGTTTGGGATAACAAGCCAGTTGGAATAACCGAAAACAAATGGAATGGTTTGGAAAGCTTGTTAAAGGTTGGGGCTAATGGGAGTAAACTCATCGTAACAACACGTAGTAAATCGGTTGCTTTACTTATGCACTCCACAGACATACATCGACTACACGGTCTTTCTCCTGAGGATTGTATGTCTTTGTTTATAAAAAGGGCATTTAGAAAAGGAGAAGAGAAGCGGTATTCACATTTAATGGAAATTGCAGACAGTATAGTTAAGAAGTGTGGAGGAGTTCCTCTAGCTGTAACTACTGTAGGAAGCCTACTCTCTTCGAAAAGAAACCGAACCGAATGGTTGGAAGTGAGAGATAATCCTATTTGGACATTGGAACAGCAAAATGACGACATTCTACCTGCGCTAAAATTAAGCTACAACGCATTGCCACCGCACTTGAAACTTTGTTTTGCCTTTTGTTCACTTTTTCCAAAAGATTATGAATTTCAAAGTGCAGAGCTGATTGCACTATGGATGGCGCATGGCTTCCTTCAAACCTCTAATGGAAAGCAAGGGTGTGAAGAGATAGGCCTAGACTATATAAGGCAGTTATGTTCTAGGTCTTTGTTTCAATTGGAGGATGATGACATTCTATTTGTAGAATTCAGAATGCATGATCTAGTTCATGATTTAGCCATCTCTGTGGCAGGGGAAGACTTTTCATCTGTAAATTTTCGTAGCAATAATGAAAGGGTTCGGCACATGTCACTATCTGGAAAGGATCTCCCTGAAAAAGAGGAGCAGGTTCCTGAATTCCTACTCCAGTCAGATAAACTTCGGACCATTCTAATTCCAGATGGAGAAGTTGGGATCAGCAATGAAACATTTTTAAGAATACGTATGTCAAGATTCAAGTATCTTCGGGTGCTAGGTCTGAGTGGTTTGACTCTTGAGGTTCTGCCAAGTTCCATTGGCAATTTGAGTCACTTGAGATACCTCGATCTTTCTCGTAATAGAAGGATAAAAGAGCTTCCTGATTCCATTTGCAAGTTGCTGAATTTGCAGACGTTAATGCTTTCAGAGTGTGCGAAATTGAAGGAGTTACCCAGAGACATTGGGAACCTG
>QANT01000886.1:0-80868 GCA_003254885.1 Purshia tridentata
CCTTGTGCTTGTATAAAAAGATTTCAAGTTTAGGCCCTTCTTGCTCCGTATTTGTATAGTCTATGTTTATAGTAGGATATGTATATAATTATACATACATAATTTTTAGGTGGGACACTACTACCAGAAAAATGGGTTATAGGGGCACTTAAGTAGGGACGGTTTAGGAAAAGTGCCTCAAATTTCTGAAAAGTAAATGCGTAATTTAGAAATAACCCCTATGTTTATAAAAAAAAAAAATTGTGACAAATAAAAAGTGGTTATACCTATATTAGGGACAAAAAAGAAGCGCTTCTAACATTTTAGTTAGAGGTGCAAAAGTTTTGGTGTCTAAAGTTTGTACCATTTAAAAATCTGTCTCTATATATTTTTATAATTTTTTATTAATATTAGAGGCCTTTTTTTTTATCAAATATATATAATTTTAATTTGTTCATCTTTTAGCTAGCTTGACTTTTAAGGCTCTCTATCTAGCATATCAAATCGTTCACGCGATTGGCACCGTTCTAGTTTCTGTATTAAAGTAAACAAGGGTTGAATTTTAAATTTGAAGACTGAAATTTGTAAAATATGAAATGCTCAGTATGATCATATCAATTAAGTTAGGTGTAAAATTTCTGAAGGATTATAACTTAAAATGGGGTTAAGAGAGGAGTACTACGAGTATAACTTGCACGCAATAATAAACTTTTGATCAATCTGGAAGGTATCTTAAGCTTTGTATAAACATAAAAATAAAAAGTATCTTAAGCAAGGGTTTATTATAGGGATTTACAAATAGATAAAATTGCCATATGGCCCATATCATCGTTTTTAATACCTGGACATGCACCATGTGATAATTTGTATTTTGTGCATAGATTTTGAGTCTAATACAACATATTAATTATGTTTGGGTTCAGGTTTCTAGGACTCCACAATTGACGTTAAAGCATGTGTTTTCATAAGCCATGCATGGAAATCCTTCAAATTGACCTCGTACAAAAGTCTTCCCTCTAAAACAGATCAAGGGAAAGAAAGTGTATACTAATATATTTATAAGAGAATTACTGTTTTGTTACTAAACAGTTTGATAGTATAAAAAGTTTATATTGTTAAACTAATCATAACATTTTAGTGTAGGGCAACAAGAAGTTCTTAGCTAGCAAGCTATCAGTCAATGCATGAAATCGAAGGAGTGAGCTACAAGTCAAGACACTCAAGACAGAGAGTGGATGTGGGTCACTTACACCAAGAACCTTTTGCTGAAGGGTAGATGGGCTTGGAATGTTCAAAGTTCAAACCCCTTGTCCCCACCCATTGGTTAATTTGCAACAATTTAAAGTAAGTACCCCAATCTCTCTCTCTCTCTCTCTCTATCTTTCTTTCTATAAATATACATGTGGGCAGCATATATTCTCCCTATATATATAATAACCCAAAACTTCACTCAATTGCATCCTCAACCGTGCCAGCCTCTAATAAGCCAAATATTCATTTTTAATTTTCTTGGAAGAAAATTAAAGACTTCCTTCTTAATTCTTATTCACCAAACCAAGTTCAATAAATAAGGGTCAAATCCCAAAGTAGCCATGACTGTGTCGCCTGCTTTTTCTGCAACCATGAATAATGGCCATGCCGGCCATGGCAGATGCCGAGTTCTCATTGTTGGAGCCACCGGTTTCATCGGCAAGTTTGTAGCTGAAGCCAGCCTTGATGCCGGCCAACCCACTTATGTTCTGGTCCGACCTGGCCCAACTCGTCCTTCCCACAAGTCCGACATCATCAAAGCTCTCAAAGACAAAGGCGCCGTAATCGTACATGTATGTACCCACTTCTCTCTTAATTTCATCAGTTTACTCACATTTTTTCAATTTATAGTGATATGTTTAATTTATCTATTTTTTCAGGGGGTGATGACTGATAAGAAACTGATGGAGAAAGTGCTAAAAGAGCATGAGATTGAGATAGTAATATCAGCTGTGGGTGGTGCAGCAATATTGGACCAGATCACTTTAGTCGAGGCCATTCGAGCTGCTGGCACAATTAAGGTATATATGCAACCTATATAATTATTAGTCTCCTACAATATTCAATTATGGGAATTTCATAAAAATAGAGTCGGATATTATTAACAAACAAAACAAAAAACCATGTTGTATAAATTAATTTGTTCAAAAATTGTGTTGCAGAGGTTCTTGCCCTCGGAGTTTGGGCACGACGTGGATAGGGCTGATCCAGTGGAACCAGGACTCACAATGTACCATGAGAAGCGCAAAGTTAGACGGTGGATTGAGAAATCTGGGGTTCCCTACACTTACATTTGTTGTAATTCCATTGCCTCATGGCCCTACTTTGACAACACGCATCCCTCGGAGGTTCTTCCACCGTTGGATCAGTTCCAAATCTACGGTGATGGCAGCGTCAAAGGTATGACTTGTGAATTGGACTATGCATATTAATATTTATTCCTATTCTTACGGGAACACTGTACACATATATGGTTTGAAATTCCTAAAAAGTCTTAAAGCAAAGCTACCGATAAAATATTCCTAGGTGTCCCTTTTGCTATTATTCCAAACACAAAAATCTATCGCAACTCATAATTCATAATTCAGATAAAATTTTAGAATTTCCCTTTTCTTTTTAATAAAATTTAATTTTCATCAAATTGGAATTATAGATTGAATTCTTAGTTTTACCGACAAAAAAAGTGGTTCAACTTAGGACAGCTTTCTAAAGAGAAATAAATAAATCAATAACTAATTTGTTTTTTATTTATAATAATATATTGTATATGGCATTGACAACCTAGAAAGCAGCCTATAAATTATTATAATTATTCAACCTAGAAAGCATCTTATGAATTATTAACATTATTGTTATTGTATTCACACAAAATAAAGTAATAGAAAGAATTTGTTGGGTAAGGGCTAGCTGTGACGACAGTCAGTCAAGGTCCCAAAGGCCACAGTATAAACTGCGGTGGAGTAAAAGCTTTAGTTGCACCGAAGCAAGGGTACAAAACACAAATGTTTTCTGTTTTTAGTAGTAAGAAATGTTGTTTTTCCAAAACAAGATATTCCCATAAATTAAAATCCGGTCCCCATAACACAAACACTGCAGTAGTTGGGTTGGACGTTTCCTACTTGGCGGGCCTTTGTTAAGACCCATGGCCAGTAGCTTTTGGGTCCTACTGTCCTTTTACTCTTCGAGACGTCCAAATTTATTTCTACGAGCAAGATGTTGATGGCTTCGAGCCTCTGAACCTTTGAGGCTTTGAGTCACTCTCAAGTCTCTCATTACTTATCGGCCAGTCTTCCACCGATCTATTTGGTAAGGAGTACAATGAATTTAATCCTTTTGTAATAGGTACAACAATTACTACCTTCACACTTTAAACAACATTTTTGTGAAAATCACTTAATAATTAATACTACTGTGTGTCAAAAAAACTCTGTTAATTAAGGTCAATCATGGTTGGTCTTTGGTCTTTGGTCTTTGGTCTTTTTTACTTATTTACTTTTAACAGAGGCACTCTGTCGATTATGAGTTCAAATTTTAGTTTCATTATTCCAAACTCCTATTTGATAATCCGATAATTTGGATGGACAGCTTACTTCGTAGACGGCAGTGATATTGGAAAATTCACCATAAAAACGGTGGACGACATCCGAACCCTGAACAAAAATGTTCATTTTCGACCCTCCTGCAATTTATACGACATCAATGGGCTTGCATCCCTATGGGAGAGGAAAATTGGTCGAAGCCTCCCCAGAGTTACCATCACTGAAAACGACCTGCTGGCTGCAGCTGCAGGTCCCATTCTATTCTAACTCTTTCTTCTTTTTTTGGATAATCAAAATTGGTGTCTAGACTCTTTAACATCTGCATGTACAATTAAGACCAATTCCTTTCAACATTTATCATATGGTATGTGTTTGGTGCAGAGAATCGTATACCAGAAAGCATTGTGGCCTCATTCACTCATGACATCTTTATCAAAGGGTGTCAGATCAATTTCCCAATTGATGGTCCAAAGGATGTTGATGTGAGCACTCTCTACCCTGAAGAATCTTTCAGGACCTTGGATGAGTGCTTCAATGACTTTCTTCTCAAAGTGGGGGACAAGCTTGAGGATAACAAAATCTCCACCAAAAACACAGTGGTTGAACCCAGGACAGTCACTGCCACTTGTGCTTGATCTATCAGGGCTCTCTCACCACAAGCATTCACGTTGCTCCCAAAACAAAATTGTCCCACATATTTGTTTGGCATGGAGGATGGAGGATTCCAATGCTTTCTTCAAAGAACATGCTGATTTGATTGTTTGCTTTTCAGACAAGGAAACTGGGTTTCGATTTAATATCATAAAAATCCAGTTTGTTGTGATTGTTTGATAATTCAATGTAATATTATGCTAAAATATATGTGAAATAATTCAATGTAATAGTAGTGACTTCTTCTCCCATGTGTGATCTTCAACCATGCTTTTCACTCCAAAGTTACCAAGAAAAAGGCCTACGGCCTAAGGAATGGTCATTCTAAAAACTTAATAAAACCTTCATGGAATAAAGACAAAGTTTTCAATTTCAAGTGAAAACTGGGTATTGCTCAAATTTGCAGCCAAATAGATAAAAAAGAAAATCAGGATGACCAAAATTTCTGAAATTCCAAATATTTATCTTCACATTCCTAACTTAACGGTCACTGTAAGTATATGATATGAACAAGAAAACGCCAAACAATAGGGACTGTAGTTGGTGACTATAGGCAGTATATTTACACTTCTTTGGCATGATACTACAAGAAGCAAACATTTCCATGTTCCAATTGCTTGATTCAACCTAAAATCACAAGCAACAACTTGAGAGTTGTAGAACTGCCGGTCTTCCTGCTTACTTGTTTGAGACTACACATGATATATTGGCAGTCGCTCTTCAATAGATACACGGCATATCGGGCACTTTTTACACTTCTCACAGCAAGTGCTGAAATGCATATAGAATTAAGATTAGTGGTGGACAAAATCATTGTAAACTGTGCAAAGGTAGATGAAGGTACCTGCAAAGAATATGATGCCTGCAAGGAAGGAGGACCACATTAATCTGTTCTTCAAAGCATACTCTGCATAGGATCTTTTCCTGTTGAATTCATTGAATCAACACGTTAGCACCAAACAGACCCTCACACTGGAACAGAATAGTAGCACAAACATATTGATACAACTCATTTATTTAATACTCCAATTCATATGGAGAGTTCAGTTTGAAAATAGCTCGACTTTTGGGACATCATAATCGATATTTGATATAGTAAACCTCAAATTGTACCACAATACTTCCAAAATTGCCCTTATGACAATTTTTTAAAATAAGATGTAATTGAGTGTATGACTTTGTGACTGGAAAAGTGCATGTTCAGGACTCTAAGTCACAGGGACTCATGTTAGCGACCCAGTTTTTTATTTTTTATTTTTTTTATGCATAACAGCTTAGTTGAATTGAGTGGGTATGAGTGACATCTATGAATAAAAGGTCAAAAGATTCACATATTCATGCTGTGTATGACAATGAATTACAGTTGAAATATTACATTCTGAAGCCTTTCATATTCCTGCTGGCTAGATTTCGTGATTTCTGTTTGTTCACTAAGTGCAGCTTGCAGTTTCCAAACCTGAGATAGGAAAAACAGAAATATTATAAACAGAAATTACATGTATCAAATATCAATTAGAAAGTTAGACAATGCTGAACGTGGGACAAATGGTTCAATTAAGAGGCAGCCGTGGCCCAGGAGAATAAAAATTAAATAGTATTCACCTCCTCAACAAGGTCCGATCTAGGCATCTTCTTCACTATATCAGGTGAAAAAGTGTTATACCTGAAAGAGATATCAAAGCAAGGATCCGTAATGATAGCTTTGTATTAATTTGCTAGATACCTCTTTTTCCATGAAATGTAAGGCACATCTAACCTATGCAACAAGAACTTACCAGAAAGCAATGCATGTACTAATAAACACACATGTATTAGAAACAAAATTTGCAACACGAACTGACAATGCAAAATATGGTTTGATTTGTGGCCAATATGATTAAGGTAATAGCAGTGTGTTATTTAAGCAATTGAATCAAGAACAATACATGAGGCCATAAAACAGTATGTGGCCATTGAAAGAGTTACACATGAAAGAATTCAAGAAATTAAACAAAGTGTAAATTTTTGTATTTCTCGTTCTAAAGCGTTATGTATTGCATGAATTGCAACTCAAGCATCTATATCTACCACATGCAAGAATGCACCATGGTGCAGTGTCTACACAACTTTTTAAGGTCATCAGAATTTCAAATGAGAGATTATAAGGACTCTTTAATATTGTTTCAATACGAAAGCAGAAAGCATGGAAGGAGATTGCCTAAACATTGCAGAAAACAAATGCACTTTTGAAGGGTATGGGAAACACAGACCCTGAAGCCCCAGCACAATACAGTCTCGCCTGTTCCTCTCGACTTCCTTCGTCAATCGACCACCAACCCAGAAACCTGCCAACAGTATGAATCATAACCAACAACAGTGGCTAGACAGTAACTTGCATTTGTTTGAAGTTTGTGTTGAATAGAGATTTCTAAAGATCATCAGAATTTTAAATTCTCCAAAAAGTAAAGCCTTACCTCGAACCATGGCGCATGAATGCAAAATAATCACGAACTTTTGATGCTATAGCCAAGTATCTTTCAGAAAAAACTCCACTATGTACTAAAAGAACAATTTTCTCTACTAATCGATATGCAGCAAACAAAACACCAGCTCCTTGCAGTAAAAGAAGAGGAGAAAAAAGAACTGGAATTGGGATATTTCTAGCAGCAGATGGAGTTCCCTGAAATGATAAATGTGCTTAAGATGATGACATGTTGAGACTATTCCCCAGTCATCCACAAATAGGCTTTTAAATACCAAGGATACCTCCAAGTGCATAAAGAGTAGGATCTGGAAAATGATTAGAGGGATTTTCATAATATGTCCACCAATATCCTGCAGGCTGCATATTCCACTCTGGTCTTGGTCCTCATCTGATGTAACTACTAAGCCTCTATTCCAGTCAAGATACGTTATAGTCATTGAAGATGAGCAAGGTTCTTGAATGTTGGCATGTCTGTGAATTGCTGGATTATACCACTTTGTGCAAACGAGAAAGGCAAAACACTGTGCTATGCTGTGAAAGGATATACAAAAGTAACTTCAGTAGGCAAAGACAGAGAATACTAAACATTAATACTCAAAAAAATTTTGTAAACATGAATGTGATTGTACCCAAAGTTTATAAATAAGTCCCACCAGCCTAGAGAAGCAATATCACCTGAAGGTTGAATAAACTTAATCAGGCCAAAGCAATACATCATGATCACAACAATATTATTTGTTAACTGCAGGCTAACATGCATCAGGCAAGAACATACATCATGCAAAGTGATCACCTTTCACTTTAAGTAGGTTACTATGGTGCATTTTTTAAGATTCTTGTTGATTTGTATACAAATATACATACAAGCAAACATTATAGAATGAATCCACGAGAAAACTTAGAAATCTTGTATTAAATGAATCCAGCAGAAAACTTAGGAACTAATAACTAATCTGCCTATTGGCAGGGTCCTATTACACCCTTAGAGGTTCACTCCACCAACAATTATAATATTTCGTCTCCAAATATGACTTTAAATATTCCTAAATAATGGCAAACTTAAAACAATAACTACGTCAAAGAAATTGGAACCGCAAACTGTTGAAAATTAATAATTTGTTTCACAAAAAATGTACCAAGTAGAGATTTCTGAAAACAATGACAAAATGAAAAAATAAGTATACAGATTGTGTAGAATTTGTAAAATAGGAAACTAGGTCACTATGTAATATCTCTGAAAGATTAAAGGACGTGATTACAATACATGTTATCAAATACAAGTACTACAATAGAGAACTAAAACTTACCATTTATCTTTAGAAAAGTGAATATTGTGGCGGCAATAAAGAACACCATAGATATAGTAATCCAGAAGTGCTGGAAACCAAAGATTTGTACTTTAGTGTATGAAGTATTAAGCAGTTTAAATCCATAATTTGTCCATAATTATAACATAATAATACATAGACAAGGAAAATATCCCAGAACAATTTCCATTTTTATCTTCACTAACCGCACATGGTAATCCAATCATACATATTATTTGAAGAAGAAAAGGTCTTAACTGCCATTAACATTTCTTTCTTTTCCAATAACAGATTCAATTGTCGCTTTTAAGCATGCCACATAATTTTATGTTGATAATAACAGTATTTTAATGTGTTTCAGATTTTATCCACCTTAATCAATATAAAAAGAAATTAATTGTAAAATAACTGCAATCCTCTTAGTCATAAACAGCTATGTAAAGAACAAATAGATAATAATACTTTAAAAGCATGCTCATCACTTGCATTTATTTAGGACAGCTGTTAATGACAAAAGAAAAATATAAATCCAATTCAGTCATTTTATAAAAAATAGTGACAAACTTACAGGCAGCGTTTCCCATATCACATCATCATTCAGGGTATCATCATCTCCAGGCATTAGAGCCTTACACATCCTATTTAACATAAACGTTAATTCTTAAGTTGAAGTACAATTTATTTAAGCATTACATAGTGCAATGCAAACTACATGGTCCTTTAGAACAACTTAACTGACAATAGAAATGGAAGTATGGAATAAACTTTTTATGAAGTCTAAGAAGATATAGGTCCGATTACAATTGCAAAATGGCTGAAGAAAATGATTATCCAAAAGATACTAACAAGAGGGGGAAAACCTTAAAAAATAAGACTTGATGATGGAAATACAAAGATACCTGACATTATCAAATAAAATTGCAAATTCCAATGCGAACAAGGGCATAAAGGCAGTCCTCAAGGTTAAAACTGCAAAGATTAATGCCCACCAAAAAAAGATTAATAAGTGACAGTGTCTTATAGTTCATTTATCTACTTTTACAAAGTAAAATGCTTAAAGAAAAAGAGCATGGCTTCAATGATATCTATTGATGATTGCCATAAGCGCGTGGCCTTCATACCATATCTGTTCTCAAGATATATACAAAGAATTAGTTCAAATGCGACAAGCAACGGTGTCGCCATGACAGCGTGAAACGGTGCCCACTGTCCATAAGAAAGAAATATTTACTTTGATGCCACTTGATTTAAAAAATAAAGTAAATGGAATCATCCAGGGAAACATTATAATACATATTCACATGAGAAACATGACTAATCCAAAAACAGTTGGAAATAACATCTCATACGTGGCGATCATTAGGCAGCATTGGAGCAGGTAATGAAAATCTGCCTCGTGCTACAACTGCATGGAAAAGCCAGAGAGGGGAAAATATGATCCTGCAGTATTAAGACAACAAAACATTAAATCATTGTGGAAAACATCAGCTGATGTATAAGACAAAGCAATGAATCCGTATAGGAGATTGGGGGAAATTTATTTATTTTTTCTCTCTCTAAACAAACTATATGCTTCATCATAGATGTCCGGAGCCCCCAATACGATTACAAGCGACAAAATCTAAATTAGCATGCAGCTTTCTTGCATGAGATGACCTTAAATGGTTCTTTGTACAATCTTCACCAATTTCCTACAGGGCAAACACAGCCGCCAGTACAACTATAGCAAAAATGAATTGCCTACACCTTGATAAGCTGACGATGAATTGATATGTTTTCAACTCTGATTTTAGAAGTTAGGTAGTGCATTAGCCAGTTTGAACTATCTTGCAAAATGGCTTCATAGAGTTATTGAAATTCCAAATTGTAAACATATAGTGCATATAAGAATTTGAAACAGCAAGCACAAGAACATATAATGAAAAACATAGAACATAAGATACAAAGATCTTGAACCACTTTATGCTCAATGAAATAGCAGCCCTCCAGGACCACTGAAATGCATGTATCTAATGCAATCAACTACTAGACAGACAATGATAAATCTTAGATTACTAAGCCAAACCCATAAGTGTATACTCAAAAATTGAGGGTGATCCTCAGCAATTTGCTATACAAGACACCTAAAATACACAAATTTGAACCCATAAAGGCAAAAACATCATAAGCTCACAAAATGGGTACCTATAGTTTCCCAGAATAATGTAGTAAATGACGAGAAACTACAGTATGTAACACTCTCTCGGGGAATTGAATGCTTAAGAAGATTCCATTCTCTAATTCGTTTTCCTTGTATTTCTTTCAGTTTGTCGGTGACCAAACAGAAAAAAAAATAAGAAACGCAGAGGAAAATGAAATTACGAACCACCAGTTGTAGCGCACGGCATGGTGGAGCTTAAGGACGAGGAAGACCGTGAAGGTGAAAAGGAAACCATGGGCCAGAAGAGCTTGCAGAGACTTGGCCACCGACCTCCACGTCATCACTCTCCTGTGGACCAGCATTCTCAGAAAGTATTGCTACCCAGAAATTGAGTCCTCTATCTCTCTCTCTCTCTCTCTGTGCAGAGAATTGAGTATGCGAAGAGCAAAGCAAAGAAGAGTAGAGGAAGCTGTCGGAGGTTTTAAGAGAGACACGAGAGGAGACCTCTTGGAGGTGTAGAAGCGTTTTCTTATTTTACTCATTTCCATCACATTCCTTCACTTTCACGCTAAAATGGTTTTTGGACGAAAATGCCCTTGCAGTTTGTCCACGTAGGATAAAGTGACAATCATCCTTCATATTTGGATATTTTATTTTTCATCAATTTTATATAATTCATCATTAAATTATTCTACGGAATTTGTAATAAATTATACAACAAATGAATTGGTAATTAATCATTAAATTTAAAAATAATAGAATATGAAATTAAGTACGAATTAGTAGTAGTTTTTTCTCAACAAAAAAAAAGAATCTAGTAGTACTTGTCTCTAATTTAATGAAAGACATTTTAAACTTATAAAACCCATGTTCTGATGTTCAGATACCATACGCTAAAAATATTGATGGCAAAGTGCTTGCTTGAGGTAATAGTAAATTAGTAATAGATATCTTTATTGGGGTATATATCAGTTTTGGGTTAATGTTTGAAAGGGGATAAGATCATAAGAGTGACTTGGTATTGGAAGTACAGATGTCATGCATAGTTGCGATGCTTTTGATTGTGAAGGGTCATGCATTACGATTTGACATTTGATTGCAGCCATCTACCCCCACCTATTTTTTTAACAAGTAGGAATCAATTCATAACTTTTTTTTTTCTTTTTTTTAGCTACATGGATCACGTCATAAATTGTTGTATTCCTTTTTTTTTTGGGATCGTCTCTGTTACTTATAACTTAAGAACACAACATTTTTTGGAAGACTTTATCAGATGTACTCTGAAAATTAAATACTATCAGATTTAGTCTTTGAGAATTAATATTTTAAAATCAGGACATATATGGTAGATAAAATGTACACATTTCATACAGTATCCATTATCATTTATTGAGGGCGGCTTAGCAAAGAAAGCATAAACAATTTACTGAGGGTGGTGCTTGACCACTTCCACAGGTATGGTATCTCCAATAAGTGAAACAGATAAGAACAATAAATAATTATAATTTAAAATGTACATGAAGTTTAGTGAAATCATTTTAATAGAATAATGGGATAAATAGTTTTGAGGAAAAACAAAATTTGTTTCATTTTTGGTCTTGTGTATTATAATTCATATACGTTCCACAGTCCACACCAGTATGTCTATGACTTGTCACTATTGAGTACTTAAAAAACAGAAGTTATATAAAAACTCCTTCAAAATTTCCAATTAAATAAACTAAAAAGCAACACCATTGTCAACATCCCACAATAATGTAAATATATAAATGCAATTCAATTAAAAAAAAGAAAGATACTTTACAATTCAGTTGGATGTTTGTGTCGATTGCTTGACATCATCCCCCTAAAATGGGCAAATTGTATTAAATATATTTAAGAGTGACAGGACAAAAGAGATGAGGTTTTACATGCTCTCCTCCAAAACAAACTTTATCCCTCCCCTTATACACAGTAAACAACACTGGAAGTGAAAGATGATGATTATCATCATCGCCAAAATTTATATTTGACTTAAATATGGTACGAATACTAATACCGTATGATATATTAATAGATTTAACAATATAAATATTTATATCTACAAAAATAAACTTTTAAATTATAACTTGTAAAATGTATTTGCACGTTATATGTGTTGTATGATAAAAGATTTTTTATGTTGAACCCATTTATAATTTTAAGTTCATTATTTTTCTTTGATGTTATTGTTTTCCTAGACCTCTATTTATAAAGTGATTTTTTTTTTTTTTTTTNTTTTTTTTTGGGCGAGGGAGTTTATGTAAATTTGTAATACGGGATGGACTTTATTCACACTGTGGACCTGAAATCTTAATTTCCTGTGATCCGTGATGTAAGTTGGGCCTCGAATTTGTTGGGTCTACTACTCTCATCAAATACGGCCCAGAAGGAAGCTTCCTCACACGGTGTCACGGTCACACCTCACTGTCGGAAGACACCACGTGACGTAGTTCCAAACTCAACGCACGCAGGTACCTGAGATTAAAACCTTTGGCAGTTTGTTCCTTGCAAATTACATTATTGTCCTCCATATAGCTTTAGCTTGGAGACTTGCACGGACGTGCGAAGTTTTCATTTGTTTAAAAACTGAACTACCTACAGTCGGAGATTATTAAAAATTAAAAATAAAGATTCCGTCATATATCTATCACTGCACAGTCAGCGTGTATTTCCAGTCCACTAAAACAAACATTGGATCAGGTGGACCGAACTTTTAGGGCCTTTGACCGACCCGGCCCAATATAGACGCCCAACTTTCTAGATTCTATCTGATCCCAAAACATATTATTGTGGAGTTGACAATGCAGAATGTGTGTCTATCTCTTATTGTATGACGAGTCACGTAACAAAAAGGATAGACATAAAAACTACCATTAAAAGTTAGTACTTTGAATATATATGGCATTTTAGTTTTGGTCAAACTGATTTGATTAACAGCTTTAAATGTATTCCTATTTAGTATGTTACCCCCAAAACGCCAAAATAAAATAGAAAAAAGAAAAACCCTAATATGTTGTTAGGTGTACGTAACACCCTATATATATATGCTTAATTTCTCATGCTATCCGAACAATATAGTGCCTAGATATTTTAAATAACTCTCCATGCACAGTTGCAACTTTAAAATTGGCACTGGACGTACGCATGCATCGAGCAAAGGCATTGCAATCGAACAAGTTCAAACACATTCCATCGAACAAAGGCATTGCAATATTGTCATAACTCATAAGTAGTTCCTAGGCACAATTAAAAAAGGCCATCGAACAATATGCCATCCAGCAAAGGCATTGAAATATTGTCATATAAGTAGTTCCTATAGGCATAATTACAATGCCTTGAAATATATATATATATATATGCCTGTAGCTACTTATGAGTTTGATTATATATATCACAAATTTGGTGTGAATAATAGTCGAGCATATATATCCAATTAAACGTGAAAAATAGATAGAGCCTAGCTCTATTGTTGAATTTTACACAATTCTTAATTACTCATATGAAATGAATATTTACTATGTAATATATTACACAGTTTGTAATGCATGGAATGATGGAAAACATGAATGTTTCAAATAATGGAGTAAAACATTTATGTTGATTATGTAAATATTAATTATTCATTGAAAATTACAAAACATATATATGCATGATGAAAATGACCTATTTTGATATAAAATTTTCAATTTACATGCTTATAAATTAGAACACGTATTATCAAAAAATATCGAGAATGAAGCAACATGTAGGATATATAAACAAATTCGTTGAAATCGAATGATAACAAATCCCGTTGCTGAAAATGTATGCATTTCAATTCATTCATGCTAATAACAATTAACATGTTTCCTAACCTCCATACTAATTAATTAAAGATCCTCCTCGCGTGATATTTTATGTTAACAAAAAATCATATTCATATTTGTGGTCGCCTGGTCGGACAGGATTATCTGTCATATGAAATAATGAAAGTGATAAATACCGTACACCTCAATTACCGAAGCGGTGAATTATGTGGACATCATGCCACAAAATGTATGTATTCAAAGTACATAATTAATACTCCAAGAAAAGGCATACAAAATAAAAGAGAACACAAGAGGAGAGTTCGATCAGTAAAAGGAAAAACTGATATTAATTTGATATAAAAAAAGGAATATATTATATATGTATAATGTACAATATTCAGTAGTTGGATCCCCAAATGATATATCAGTAGTCAATCACTAATTAACCATCTCATGCATTGATATATGCCTCCGTAGTTAATTAGGGTTTTGATGATGATATATATTTGTTGTTTAATACTGAAAACTAGATCAACAGCTGAGGGAGGGAACTCTGAAAAAAAAACACTAATACGTACTGTACGTACGAATTGGGAAACCAGAAGAGGGTGGTGGCCCTTGTGGGGACGTAGCACATGACGTTAAGTAGATCGTCATCAGTCATCACCATTATTATTAGTGACGACTCTCTCTCTCTCTCTCTCTCTCTCTCTCTCTATAAGTATATATAGTGATCCACTTCCACAAGTGATCAGTACTTCGACTACTCTGAGGTCTCTGAAAGAAAGAGTGAAGAAGAAGCAGTACAAGTAGCTAGAATAAAACAAAGCCAACGGAACAGGTCACTCTGCCAACTTTGAGTTCAAACCGGATCAACAAACACCAAGCAATACATTTTTCTATCTTTGGATTTTATATAAGGTTTCTCCACCCACGAAAAAGATCCTTCACTCACCTATTTTTTTACGAGTAATATTGCAGGCGGGGAGTACACAAACTGAAACCACGCCATCATTACCCAACAACAAACACGCCACACATCAAAAAGACAAACAAAATATCAAGAACATTAATTCCATCAGAAGCCTTGATAATCAATTAATTAATTACGTAATTAATTAAAGAGACCTGTTGTGTTGAAGCATATTGACGTTGTTATTAGTCGTCCTTTGCCTCTTAACACTGGCAGCAGAAGAAGTGTCATGATCGCCACCGCCCGTCTTCTCCATGACGGCCTTCAGCGCCTCCTCAATCGAAGTCTTACAATATTGCTGCTGCTGCTGCTGCTGTGACACTAGTTGATGTTCTCCGCTACTGCTCGATTGATCTTCCTCTCCCGTGATAAAGAGGACGTTCTTCACGCGCCCCCCGAGCGTGGTGATCTCGGCTTTCAGCGTTCTCAAGCGCAAGGCCTTGAGGGTCTTTATGAGGTCTGGCAACAGATCCGACCGGTCCTCGCAGCAAAGCGACGCCTTAATTACAAACTTGCCCTCCTCATCCGCCGCCTCGTCCACCGTTAGCTCGTCCGTTTCGGTGGGTACCGGACTCGTTTCGGCGATCAACGAAGTTTGGCGTTTCAGCTCCTTCACGTGTTGTATCACTTCTGCTAGCAGTGAAGCCTTGTCCGTCTACATAATTAACATCACAAAAACTAATTAATCAATTAAGTAAACTTTTGGATTAACAATAATAATAATAATTAATGGCGTGGTTTTTAAAGGGCAGGTATGGCATTTGAAATGTGAGAGAGTGACTGACAAGAGTGCAAAGCTTGTCTGGCTTTATTAATATCGTGTTTAATTTTATGTCGAGCATGGTTTGACTGATGGGATGATATAAATATATCAATCCGGCAAGAAATTTCCATGGGAAGCTTTTTAACTGCTCCATGGTTCCTCTTTATCATATCAGCCCAGCGACATTAGTCTTATAATTATTCCCTTTTCTTCTTTTTCGTTTATTTTTTTTCTGCTTCTCAGTTCTCACCACCTCGGAACTACCACACGAGAGACTCTGACTGATCATGAGAAAGAAGAAAAAACAGCAAAAGGGTAAAATGTACCTCAAATCATCTAATGGTAATGGGTAGGTCTTGAAGGGCATGCATATTGATGTTCATCCTAAACTAGCTAATAGAGAATCTTAGAGAAGATACACCAAGATCTCTGATTGGAAAAAGCTCATCATAAAACAAATCGAAAAAGGATACAAAAAGAGAATGTCTTGAGTCTTTGACACCCCATATAAAATACAACCATATATCTTGTACACGCGTGAGATAAATATTACTTATTTATTTTTTAATTTACTTACTTTGGTGGTGCTGGGTAATAAGCTGCGCAACTTGGCCAGGTGGTTATTGATTCGCTCCCGTCGTCTCCGCTCGGCCTCGCTGTGGCTTTTGGAAGCTGCGAGAGCCTTGGCGTCCATGATTTCTTGGGCGGTCATCTTACCCAACTCGGCTTGGAGCCCGAAAGGCACAGAACCGGGTTGATGGACCATCGGCCCGAGCGTGTCGGATAGGATACGTAGGTGGTGGTGATGGTCCGATGCTGAACCGTCGTACGTGAACTGCAGAGAAGGAGGTGGTCTTCGGTTGAAGAGAGTAGCATAGGATGACGGAGGCGGAGGAGGAGTGGGGACTAGATATGGGTCGTGGTCGCGGACCACAGGGTTGAAGTTGTGGATCGGAGGGAGAGTCCATGGCTGCAAGATTGGATTATTGGCATCTGGGAAAATCAATCCTCTTCCTCCATATAGCTCTTGTTGTTGTTGGTGTTGTTGCATCTGGTGGTGGTGGTGTTGTTGTTGGAGAAACAACTGTTCTTGGAAGGCTTGTAGGTTTTGGACTGACTGAGAACACTCCCCTTGATCTTCTTTCTTCCCACACATCATCTTTATATATGTGTTATTTGGGTGTGTGTGTGTGTGTGTATAGCTAGGGCTAGCTATATATATGGAGGAACCAACTAATTTCTCAAAAAAGAGGGTTTAATTGAAGCTAGCTAGCTAGAAGATAGCTTGCTTCAGTTGATCATATCCTGATCGATCAGTAGTACTTGTCTGATGATCGAGTACATGAATGAATATATGAAAAAGGAAAATTGGAGAGAAAATTAAGGAAAGCAAGCAGGAAGAAATGACATATATATATATAGGTAAGACAAAAACAAAAACCTTGGTTGATAAATGATATTGGAAGGTTTTGGTGGTTTGTGAGTTGATGAGTTGGGGTTGGGTTATTTTAGTGTTGTAGTGTGGGAGGGTGAAGAGGCTTTTTATCCTTGGCCTTGGTGTTTCAACTGAGCTTTCCTTTTCTTTGGTGCTTTGTTGGTATCTTTTTGGTTCCTTTGTTTTTCTCTCTCCGTGATGGTCTGAGGACTCTGCACCCTTTCCAGTTTCCACCACTCTAAATATATAGATAGTCTTTTTTGTTGAGTACACTGCTACTCTCACTTTCCTTTCTTCTTACGGCATTCTCTTCTCTATCCTTTCCTGTAGCTTTCAGCCTCATGGTGGGGATCGTCTCTTCTAGTCTTCTTTATTTTTTCATTTTTTTTCTTTATTAATTCATTAATTAATTAGTGCCCAAAAGTATGTATGTAAAAAATAAAATAGCTTTTTGTTTTGTATGTTGCTTTGTGAATGGTTCAAAGCAAATAATTACACACACAACTAGTAGCTAGGGAGAGAGAGAGAAAGAGAGAGTGGGATATTGACTACTGACTAGTAGGGATGGGAAACACACCCAACTATACAAGCAGCAGCACAATACAAATAAACAGAGTGAACACACAACACACAGATTGTCGACCGACCAAAGACCAAAAAGGCTGAGAGTATCATCATGATAAAAGGCTTAGAGAAACCCTTTTCCTTTTGTTTTTCTTCTATATGTATATTTTTATTTGTACAGATTACAGATTAGAGATTAGAGAGATTAATTAGGCCTTAATTAATTTCCTTTCCTCTCCTATAAGCTAAGGCTATTCCTCGGTCAAGTCCCCACGTTCTTCCATACTCTTACCTATTTCCATGCCACTCTTTCTGCTTCCCCAAGACGACTATGTAATCATTGTGTCTTGGAACACACTCCACCCCTACCCCCCTCCCAATTTCATCATCTCTCTCTAGCCTCCTCCTCCTCCTAAATTAATTAATTTATTTCTTCCTTGGTTTCAGTTTCCTACTTAATAATTATGCATGTATCTCTACAGTCAAATTAGCTTGACACGCATTTTAATTAATTTCCAACATTAATGAGAGATGAATTTTTAATTTAAACTATTAATCAGGTAATTTTATCAGATATATTAAATATTTAATAAGAAAATATTACGCAGTTAATTAAGATATATATTTGAAAATTTTGAACACCAGTACTACATCTATTCTAAATTTCTAACCTGTTATAATATAATGTTGTAATTGTTTGTGACATTGCAACGAGGGTACAAATGATGAATGCTTAGGAAAAACATCAAAAAGTGTATATCATTTATGGTAGTTGGTAAGATTTCCCACAACACACCAAGGGAATAATTGATGTTTCCAAACACTTTTTTTGATGGTGTGGCAGGCACGGTATTCCAAGCTCCTCCTCTTTCTTTCATTCTTGTTTGTCAATATGTGTTCTCCTAATCTTGCACCAGGAGCTCTACTTCTCTGCCGCCTATTGGTTCCTGGTTGGCCCTAAGGAGGTTTACGTCTTCTTTTTTACTTGTCATGTCTTTATAGTAAAAAGTTAAAAACAAAGGTGCAACAACATACCATGCCCTTAAAGCTCTTTACTGTCAAGGCCTTCTGGGTAATCACACACTCACTATACCTACCTATAGCTTTAAATTATATATATAAATTTCACTTCTCAACACCATAATTAATTGTTTATCAGGGAGAGTGAGACCAGTGATCCCCATTTTTGTCTTAATTATCTTTTTGATAATTTGATTAAAGTGGCCGGCTTTGGCCTTTAGCTAATGTTGATTAAAACCCATCAAATAACAAGTACAAATAAGCTCATTCCCAAGGTCTCTTACCACATTAGGCCAGTCATAAGGCACTATTCTGATCCCTCTTTGCTCTGTGTTACTATTTGCTTGATAAGCCTGGAATTATAAGCTATTTAGCACTTTATAGTTTTATACATACATGTATGTCCAGTACGAGCTACTTTTTGTAATTAATTTTATCGAGGGCGGGCTTGGGGATGGGACTAATTAGCTAGTGAATGGTATACTGATCTTTATTTGGAGCTAGTCAGCCTTTGTGGACACACGCATGGCTTGGTTTGGTCCCAATTCTTATTATTATATAAAATATTCTACATAGCTTAGATGAAAAGTTGATATATAAAAAAAGTATATATATTGCAACATGCTGATTCAAACATTTTGATGATAGCTGCAGCTAGGTAGCACAGCACCACTAACATAACTACATAGCGCACGAGAAGGGCTTTGGGTCATGTGGGGTTTATGATGACATCAGTCCCACCCTGTCATGACGATTGTTCCCCCAAGCACTCACTCACTGTTATAGCCTGCCATCCACAGCTGATGAAGCTTGCAACTTACGATCGAGTATCGACCTTTTGCCCTCACAATGAGTAGTGTCTTTGAATTCATTCCTTCTCATTAATTCATTTCTACCAATTTTTTGTTCTTTATTTGCGACCAAATTTCATTTATCTTGATTGCCACTTCATTAAACGACCCAATTATTAAGGAAAAATAAATTAATTACAGAAATATTTTGGTTATAGAGTCAAAGACTGAGTGCAGTTAATTAATATTCTGTAATTATATTTGAAATTCTATTGTTGCATTGTTACAATATTTGAATTACAGACGTACTCTAAGTAAATTAACAAACCTGCACTCTTCTTTCATCATCAAAACAAGGGTTAAATACACGCATGAGTCATGATTGATCTCTTGGCCTGGGTAAAAGCCTAAGTTACGTTTTGAGTACAAAATAATTATTGGCTCACATACTCTTAGTTTTTTTTTTTTTTTGAGAAGCACATACTATAGTTTAAAATTTTTTATTAAAAATTATGGTAAAGGTAAACTAACTAATTCTAACGTGCTACATGTACTCCACGTAACTTAACATAATTAATGCATGTGTTTGGCCCAATCGGATCACACACGAGAGAGAGAGAGAGAGAGTGTGTTAAGAAATAGAAGTATCACATCAAATGTGTGCAAACCATATATTAGAAGATATAAAATCTAAAACCTCTTCATCCATTACCAATTAATTTTAGATTAAATGTTCTAACGTTTTATAAAACGTATTTTCACAAGTATAATACAAGCTGTAGTATACTAAATAACAAAGAGAATGTGACCGTTAATTACCGGTGGTTTGAAAAATAGCATTCAAGCTTTAAATTTAGAATCAATATCATTATAATGGAGAAGATAAAAAAACCAGAAATTTAAAAACTTGGACAGATCGAGCTGGCTAGAATACACCTTCAAACTTCACAAACTATAGCTAGAAGACGCTTCACTATTTACTGCTTCGTATTTTGACAACAAATTATTTTAAGATAGAAGGAAATTAGCAGCTTGTACAACAGCAACTGACCCTTAATTACATAGGAAATACTCTGATATTGGTGATTATAGATATAATAAAATTATATGTATTTATGGTTTTTAACATAAGCTAGATTATTTGGGGTACTATTTTCATATGCAGGTAGGTGTTAGGTGGAAATGTCGATTTTGAAGGTAATAAAAAGGCGAGTTGCACTTTCCTAGTACTTGCCCTCCAATTTTTATTTTCCCATTTCACTCATTCAGCCATTCGATCTCTTTATAGAGATTTCCAGCTACCCACTTATACTTAAGCCCAGTGCTGTGTACCTGTCACTGCAATAAAATATCATGAATCCAAATCCACGTAGCCAAACCAATTTTTATCAAGCGAAAATCTCATCTTCACATTTCACCACACATAGTTTCCCAAGTGGTCACACATCCATCTCCTTTGGGCTTTGGCTTTGGAAACAGAGTATCAATTCCAAATTCAAATTTATTTTTCCAAATTAATAGCATTAGTTATAACATCAGCGGATCAACTCAATATGGAGGAGTGTGCAAATTTTACAAATTGCAGCACTATGTTTAACGAATGCCTGGTACGCATACATGTGCATACATCATAATACTCACGTTTTAATATAGGCTTGTTTGTGTATTTATCAATCTTCTGAAATTATAGTTTTATCTCATTTTATTTCTTTAAAATTTATTGTCTTAATTTATCCATCAAAACAGTCATTTTTTCTTTATCACGTAGATGCCATGTCAGCAATTGAAACAGTCAAATGGACAAATTTGACTATTTCAGATTATACGAGACACGAACAAAACTTACAAGTAAACTTTAAAGGAGCAAATGTGCAAATAAACTTATGATATATAATATGTGATCTAATATAAATGAGGTAATTAGTTAGGATTGGACTAAATCAATGGTTTGATTTGATTCCCTTGAAAAAAATAAAAACATTATACTCGTATAATGATATCCGAGATGTGGTCCATGATTAGGATGGCCACAAATAGTAGGATATGTAAGATCGATGGTACGAAAATATGATTGTTTATATTGAAGTGGTTCTAATTGATTTAAAAGGAATTTGCTAGCTAAGCCTAGTGTGCTTGCAACCGAGTCCACATCCATATATTAAACACCCTTTGCCCAGTTATAAAACAGACGAGATTAATTAAGCACTTGATCATTTAATTAACTCTTTCATTTTGTCACTATTTACGAAAAGTAACAGGATCCTTTCCTAGCTAGTTCTCTGTGCTTGTATATAAAATGCAGCAACTTTTCTAACATACGTAATATCCCATTAAGCCATTATCAAATACAAACTCTCTCAAAAGTTTATGCTTCAACTCCAACCAAAAGTTGTAACCTGGATATGTCAATCTGGATGCTACTTTTTGAGAAGATCGAAGAAGAAGCAAGTTAATATTCAAACCTATACCTAATATTTCATTATAAGATGCAATGCATCTTATATCTTAACTTTTTAAAGTTTAAGGGTTTTTCGAACATAATATTAATTACAGTTGTGGTTATAAAACATTTTAAGTTTGAAACCTCTTATAATATATTTTTTACACCTATTATTTCATTTGTTTGTTGGTTTGTAGTGGTCCAATGTAGAAGTCAAACTCTAACGATTATGCATATTTAGCTAATATAGAAATCAAGATTTTCAACATTTCAATCTCAGCTGGGCATGAAAGATTCCATTCTGCACAGCAGCTCCTTCCCAGTCGCGTAGAGTCCTAGAGTAAGAGGCATATACACCTAAAAGCCAACAGGGATAGATTGGTATGTAAATTGATACAATAGTTTTAGGTTTTGATGATGAATAAGATCTGTAGGTGGGCCCAAACAAAATCTGAGCTTTGAGCCAAATTTCCACAAACTTCAATTTCCCAATAAAGCACTAATGCAGTACTACTCCTTGGTGCTTGACTGGGTATTGCATATATATGTTTTATAGTACCCCTAGCAAACTCTAGGCTGAGTAGCTGTCCCAGTCATGGATGAACAAGAATATTAATATTGATCATCTCATCGATCAATTTGTTTGTCTGTTGGAGATCGTAGTAATCAAATCCCTTGATCTGTAGGACAAGAAGGACCCATGTTTTCAAAGGGGTGTGTCCCCATGATGGGACAGTGCTCTTCAGCATATCCAATCATACCCTCCACCAGTTCATTACCTCTATCTTTCTATGTACGTCTTTGTCAATTACAGATACATAAGAAGAAATATATATTCTCTGATATTCATTTGGGTGATCTCCAGCCGAAAGTAAAGTCCTATAATAATATTAGTGTCCCTAAAATTTGAATCAGAGGATCTGAAAATTGCAGAGTACATGTTTAGAAAGTGCAACACGGACCTGCCAGGTTAGGACCGGCCTTTCGATTAAAAGACCTGCCAGGTTAAGAGCCTCGGCCTAATGACTTTAATCTTAAGCAATGCTGCTCTTTTTTTGGGCGGTAAGGCTGCTTTTAAAGTACTTCTTGAAAATCAATCTCTTCTCAGTTCTCCGAAATTCATTTTATTTTCCTAAACATATTTCTATATGATGGCTTCAAAGTTCAAACCTTCTTCTAGTGTTGACTATTGGGTGGCGGTCAACGACCCATTGAGGTTTCATATTAGACACGGGGTCGGGCACATTATGTCCGAGAGGCCCATACCAGATATTTGACTCTATTGGGCTTCCTTTGGGCTCTTTATAATTCCAAAGGCTCTAACAAGTAACCAGTGAGGATAAATTAAAAAAAAATAAAAAATAAGTCTTACATTAAAAAAAATAAAAATAAATGATAAGTGTTTGTAAGATGGGATCGGAAGAGGCGTTCCTTCACCGGAATGGACCAAGTGAATTTGTGATACAAAAATAAAGAGGTTTGTGGGCTCCAAACTAAAATAGGTAGCCTTGGGCCTTGGGCCTTGGGCCTTGGGCGAATCATGGGCGGATCTAGAATGGGGCCCAGTTGGCCCACTACCTCCATTGGATTTGGACCCATTCAAAACGTACGTATGTATGAGAATTGCCAATACACCAATAAATGAGGTTCCAATTCTCGAATCCTAAAATTTCAAAAATGATATGCGAGGCATTTATAAATTAGACATATTTATGATTATAATTTTCTAGCAGCACTAATTTTTCTGTTGTGAAAAGTGAAAAGATTAAATATTTTAATTTTTCATATTATATATATTGACGATTAGACGAGACGACGCAGGAACTGTGTAAAACATGTTATATATATAAGAGCTGTAAGAGGGTGGCTGTCATGCTCATCATATGACCGTTGACAACTATATATGTTGATTTGTATTTAATTTGAGAGAACAGGAAAAAAGAACAAAGAAAATTAATGTAAAGGAAAAGGAGCCTCGAGGGAGTTCTACGTACCTTCATTGATTACTGAGTGCACAGCCAGCTGTGAAGATGGGTTCAAGCTTTGGGTATTATAAGAATTTACTTTAACCAATAATTCAAATTAACAATTTGAGAATATAAATCATATAATATCTCCACCTATGTAGCAATACTAAATGCCACATTGTTTGAAAGAAACTTGTATATATAGCATGGTATTTTAGTTTTAATCGGTTAATCTATCTCATCTCTTTTTTTATTTGAACAATAATGTGAGTATAATGTCATAGCTAGTCTCCTAGATCGATGTTGACTAATGGGTCCATATCAATAGGTCAAGAGAAATTCTCCAACATTCCAATTTACATAACTAATGAAACGTTAGAGTAATGTCATTCAAACAAAAAAGAAAAGGGAAAGAAGGAAATCAATGTCCCCAATGGACCACCGCAAACCTGGCGTAATGGAACCATTATTCATGACCCTTTAGCCTATTACTATTAACAATGACGTGACAAGAGAATGTCAATACAAACAAACAGTATGACAGCCATGTAATAATGTAATTTTTCTTCAGAACAAGCATTGATTAATGGGTGGACCCCCATCCATCAATGGTTTCTAGCAAGGCTCCATTGAAGATAAACGAGGCATGTGTGTTATGGTATGCCCATGCAATACAAAAGAGGGAAGAGGCTCAGAAAGTGAGAACTTTTGTCAGCTTGAATTTCCAACAATTACCAAATTCACATGCATCATTCCAAATTCCAATCCAACTTCTTTATTTCTTGACCGGACCCTATAATTGCCCAAAATCTTTGCCCCCACCACCACTGTCTTTTTTTGGGAGAGATAAAAGAAAATAAAAATAAAAGACAAGCAAGAGTCCAAAATATTTATTTTTACTCATATTTTATTGTAGAACCAAATAATTATTAAATTCAAATTAAAAAAAATGGAAATCGGCACCGAGTCACGGTAGTGCGCAGCCATGACGTGAAAAACCGAGCCGCGACCTGTCCCTGTCAAACTCGAACAAGAATCCTTGTTGCAACAGATTCCCTATAACCCCAAAACCCGACCCGGACACCGGTTGGATCGCCAAGCACTTGACCCGGTCCCCTGTCTCTATGAAGTAGCTTCTCGGAGGCGGCGCGAAAACAGACTTCCCAACGAGTCTGAAACTCAGCCTGGGTAGACTCGGCCTCCCAACGCCCGACACGTTCACGCAGAGATCGAAGCCCGGAGTCGGCTTCGTTGGGTTCGCCAGCCTCATGCTCCGTTTAAACGCCATTAAGATGAGACGGTAAGCTGGCTCTGGTAGGAATGATAAAGTCGTTCCTGAGTCTATGACAGTGCCGCCGTTGCCAAACGCGTCGAGGGACCAGACTGAGGGGCGAATCGGTAATTTTACGCCGTTGACAGATACGCTCTTGATTCCAATGTAGTAAAATGTGGGTGAGAGAGAGTTCAGTTGCAAAGGCGTGTAGCTTATTTTGGAAACGGCGTTGTGTTTGGAGGAGCCTCCGATTCTGAGGTAACTCGTCGGAGGCGGGGAGAGAGTGTAGTCCTTGAGACAATACGAGAACTTGGTCCCGAACCGGCGGCCCAGTTGGGACGCGAACGAGATGGGTCCTCTACCCAGGCCCAGGACTCCGTGGGCCCCATTGAAGCCGGTACCTGTCACACTCGGACCCGAAACATGAAACCCGCACCCGAACGCTAAGTTCCCGAGCTTGGTTTGCGTCCCGGAGCTGGTGTTCAACGTCGTCGTTTCTTTGGAGAAGAAGCCGGAGGTCTGGGACCCGTCGGAGTAGGCATACTCGTAGCGGCAGGGGCTGTGGAGCCGAGTGTGGTTGCACGGGTTCGGGTCGGGTTGAGGGACGAGTGCGCAGGCCGAGTCGTAACAGTGGTAGGTCGAGAATGTGGTTGAGTGGCGAGCGAGGAAAGCTGAACCGGGACCCCGATTGGTGCAGTTTCTGCAGGCGGAGCAGCGGAGCCACACCAGATCGCTGCCGGTATCGGCGACTAGTAAGAGTCTCTGGGGAGGGGTACCCAGACGAAGATCGACGAAGTACTGTCCGGAGCCGGCAGAGGCGCCGGAGATGACTGGGGAGCTGACGGCGCCGGCACGGCGGGAGTGGAGCAGGGAGAGACGGTGGATGTCGAAAGAGAGGGCTTGTGAGGGCGAAAGGGACTCGTTGTGGAGAAGAGGTAGTTGAAGATATTCTAATATGGTGGGTTGGGAGTTGCAGAGGGTGTGGTGGTGTGTGAAGGTGAAGAAGACTAGGAAGATGAAGAAAGAGAGCGGAGAGAGTGACACCATTGTTGTTGTGGTTGCGAGGGGGGAGAGAGAGGGAGGAAATGACGACTAATGAGAGTGGGGAGGACAGTTGGGTGCGTGACGACGCGTTTTGGGTTCTACAGACCGTATACCGTATTTCTGTGGGTACGTAAACATTGTTCCGTTTATGTAGAATCGTGTGTGCCTAATTGCTAATGCATTATTTTGTTTATGAAAATATTGATAGATTTAAGTAAACAATAATAATGTAGGGAGATTATATATTGGAAATGTGTTCTTCCCATGTTACTGAACTTTATTTTAAGAGCTTTTAGCAACTATAGCTTAGTGTTATTACCACTACAAAACAAGATTAATGAGAGACTTGAAAATTAGGGTTTCAGCTCAGTTGTTTAGCTGGGCCTTTGAAGTTGGACCAATAAGAAACCTAACCAAATCAGGGTTCTACCACGTATGCCCATTCACGACGACTCATTTGGGCCTTAGATATAGATGGTGGTAGTTTGGTGTACAACATTGTGTTGTCCCAAGTTTTCAAATGAACCAGTGAGATATTTTCTTTTTGCTGAGAATGAAACAGTGACGCAAGTCAATCGAAATCAACAGGAAAAAATTAAAAACATACTAGTAACTCAAAGATTCGATCTGCTTACCCTTAGCTGACCAATTATGAATCTATGATAAGGCTTCGCTCCATCCTGATCGATCTATTACACGTGCATACTTTTCTTTTTGGGTTGTAATTATTATAAATGGCTTTTTTGAACTAATAACACCCAGACTATTGGAGGTGTGTACAATTAACATCCATCAAGAAAAAAAATTTACAATTAACCACCCATACGGGCCATACTTTACAAATGTACCAATGTGGCACTTACCATCCACTTCCATCACATTTTCTATTAAATTTGTTATTTTTTTCCCAGACATACCATATTGCCCATGAGGAAAATTAAGAAACATAAAATTTATTTCAAATGGTATTTTATTTCTATATAGTTATTATACCCCTAAATCAGATTTTTTTTTTATTAAAAAAAAGTGTTGTACCAACATTAAATGAGTGGATATTCATATTTTATATAGATTCTCGATAGATATATTCATAAGTCACCCGCAAGACTACCGGTGGCACATGTGCATGAACAGGCACAAGTCACCGATATATTTATTTTTTAAAACCAACACGATGATCTGAGAGACTGAGACTATGTATGGCTATTGCATCTCTCCACTAGTGGCCTACTTGATTTGCCTATATTACTAATCCGTCAACAAAATAGTCTTCTACGTTAATTGTGTACCCGTAGGGTTTAGAGAGAATGCTACGTATGCAAAAATAACGGCCCATTTAACTCCTTTTTTTTTTCCACAAAATAAGGTTATATGTTTATGGAACATAGATTAAAGGGTAAAGTTGAAACTCTGTATAATTTGAAGAGATAAATTGTAATTAATTCTTCTTAAGTTTTACCGAAAGGATAAGACTAAAAAATATTTTATTAAATATCTAAAAGAGATTTTAAATAAGTTAAATATGACTTTTTCATTACGCACTCTCCACCTAATAAGTTAAATTTTCAGGATGATTATTAATTTATAGATATATGTGTGGCCTAGCTAGAACATGAAGGGAATTAAACTCGATATCGATCCCTCCAAAATTGGTCAATATTATAGATATATGTAGCTACTTAAGTTAATTGGATCATAATAAGCCATCTGACTTTAATTTTAACATTACATTGTGCATATCACATCACAACCGCATATATCCACATAAATATTGGAGGAGAACTAAAGTATATATAGCACTCAATTTCTCTGCAAGATGCACCATATATGTTCCGCTTTTGGGAAACAATTTCACGTGCGAGTGTGTGACCATTAATTAGCCTATGGAAAATTAATAACAGAAGAATTTTGTTGCTAGCTAGAAATCGACTTGAGCTAGCTCCATGATAATGTATAAAAGAGCCTATAATTAAGTAATTAACAGCAAATATATATCCTTGGTAAGAAAAAGAAAAAAAAAAACAGCATATATATATATATATATATATATATATCCTTAAGTCACACCCATGGACAAGATGACTGAACTCCTCAGTCTCCATTAAAGAATAAAATGGGCCCTCTTCATATAAAAAATGAAAAACGAATAAAAGAAGAAAGTATACAATATATGAGATAAAGTAAATTAGTAGAATATATGGGGAAATAATGAAATTTTTAAATGAGGGGGTGTGCTGAGTAATTTCTTGGGGATGCATATAAAAACTTTGTTGTAACCATGCAACTGATATGCATCAAGTAATGTAGAATTGGATACTTCATGCACATTTTAATTTGGTTTTTGACCAAACTTTGGATTAATTGTTTTATAGTAATAAAAGGGATCCAACCGGGCCCTTACTTATTCTAATTAAGTATGCTGTATAATTTGTATTGATGAAGATGAAGGGAGTCAGAGAGAATGAAAGGGACATTTGGTAGCCAGTCAAATTAGCTGGTAGCGTTGGGTTCTATGGTAACTGCTACAAGGTGCAGGGGGTGATGTACAAATATTAGAGGCAGTACGTGTACGTGTGTATGTGACTGCTACAATGTATATTAATTTAGAGTCCTTGTCTTTCTCATTTCTCTTTCTAGCTAGCTATTCTACTATCTATACAATATATAATATGGTGGTCACTCCACTTTTAGGCCCACTTTAAAAATTCTTGTAGAGCTATATGAATAAGTTTGTTTCAGACGTTGATCAGCTCCCATCTGAAAAAAGATGGAATAGGATAGGTCGCTATCCACCCTCCCCCACATTGACCCCACCCACGTGATGTGTCACCATAACCGTACAAGTTCAACCCAATTTCACACCCTTGTCTCTGTTCACCTTTTCTCTAAAAAGATCAATAAGCTATAGGCTTTAGCTTGCTGAATTATTATTAATGGTGAAAGCTAGCTAGCTAGCTAGCCTTCCTTATTGGCTTGTCGATTTGAAATAAATAAATACCAGTTTCCAGGTCTTTGTTTCAGCTCTACCACAAGATCAGGTGGCGGACTTGTGCTTTTCACCTCTCACTACTCACTACTCACACTTAAAAGACTCTTTGTTTCTTTTCTTTACTAGCTAGCTTGTACTGTTACTGTGGTACTCCGGCGCTCAAACAGTTAAAATCTAAGTTTGAGAGAAACCTAAACATGTTTCCTTGTAACAGCAACAGTAATTACCAGCCTTTTCCATCTACTTACTATGATGATGAAAACCCATACTCATCTCATCATCAGTACAACAACTACGCATACCCATCTTTACTTGAAGATGATGGAGTCATTCTGAGTTACTTGCTATCGCAGCAGCAGCAGGAACACCTCTTGCTTAATGCGCCAAGTGGTACTACTTCTACTTGTCAAGCTCAAATTAGCGTTGTGGCTTCAAACCAAGATCTGCAACCGTTAATGGATACTCATGCCTACAAAACTAGTAATAATATGAGTACTAATATTGATAATGGAGGTGATGCTTCGACAAAGGCAGCAGAGGTTCCAGCTCGAAAAAGAAGGACCGGGAAAAAGGACCGGCACAGCAAGATCTGCACCGCTCAGGGCCCACGCGACCGAAGAATGAGGCTGTCTCTTCCAATTGCCCGCAACTTCTTTGATCTTCAAGAAATGTTGGGGTTTGACAAAGCAAGCAAAACCATTGAATGGTTATTCACAAAGTCCAAGACTGCTATCACGGAGCTCAAACAACACTTGTCACAGGGACTGGCTCAAAGTAGCAGCTCCAATAAGACTATTGCTACTAGAACTACTGCAAATGCAAAGCCTAATAATTCCTTTACTACTTCCACAGAGAGTAGTGAAGTGGTATCAAATGTTTCGAAGAAGAAGATGATGGTGATGAGGAAGTTTTGTACGGTTGCAAAGGAATCGAGGGCAGAGGCCAGAGCAAGGGCGAGGGAGAGAACGAAAGAGAAAATGAGGATCAGATCATCATCAATATCATCAGGTGGTGGCTGCTTTGATGATCACCATCCTCATCAAGTAAACCCTAATCATTTCTGCACTACCCAACAAATGACTAATTGTGCTGAAAACCACACCAGAAGTCATCAATTGTTTGGGGCAAATTCTGAGGAAGAGGAGGAGGAGGATGAGTTTCCAGGTTTTCATGGGAATTTGGGCATCAACAATTCCAAGATGCAGTCTACTTCAATTCTCCCCTACACTACTAGTAATAATTCAAATGCGCTACAACTAAACCCTAGTTCAATTCTCATAAACCCTAATTCAAGTTTCTTGAACACTGATAGTGCTCAAGACCAAAATGCCATGTCAGTACTAGTTCACTCTTCTTGCCCTCCTATATATTGCTGCAGCAGCCAACAAAATTCACGGTAATTTGTGTATTCCAAGTGGGTAACTTAATTTCTTTGCAAGTGCATGAACTACAAACATGTTTAATTTCAGCGAGGAGTCCTAGCTAGCTAGTGTGTCTTCAACTTTTATTTTTTTTGGGAACAGAGTTGTGTCTTCAACTTTTATTTGAATGAATTGTTGGCAAATTTAATTTGAAGATATATGTTGATGAATTACTTTCTTAAATTTATAAAATTGGGTGCTATATATGTATATATAAAGTACTGTCAAGTATATATATATAATCAAATTCATAATTGCATAATTAAGTATCCATAATATATTCTCATGAATTAATGTTTCCACATTAAACAATTAGTTTTCATAAACAAGCCCGACTTAATTCATATTGAGCTAAATCAGTAGCAAAGTTGTACAGAAAGGACAAATGAAAATCGAGAAAGCGCCGGCTACAAGGAAGCATGCAGTAAATAAGTATATATATGGTAGCAATTAATTAATACATAATGTTCATTCACAATTTATACACAATTTCCAAGTCACTGGCATATAATGTTGTAAGAATTTAGTTTTCTTCTAACATGAACAAAAAAAAAGTATTAAAAATTATATATGTATATATATAGACACACATGCATACATATCACATATGCATATTTTAGATTATTCTTTTGCAACACTGGATCTCTGTTCTTGTGCAGGTTTGAATGGCGGCAAGCCTGCAGAAATAATTAGCAAACATCAAAATATGCTATAGATACAGTCATGATGATATATGGAGATCCAAAACCGCAAGCTAGCTAGCCTTCTTGGTGAGAATTACATGCATGACATGTTGATGAGTGCTGGGCTTAATTAATGGATGGACTCCATACCATGCTCTTCCTCATAGGCTACAGATGGAAAGCACCACATGCACTCCAGGTAGGGAAAACAACTTGATATTATATCATTCATCTCTTCTGATACCTAGGTTCCATTTTTCGACAACCTAGGTTGAAATTTATATATGTAAAAGAAATAATGTGCACAATAGGTGAGAGTGTGAAAGTGTATCTCAATTCTCAACTACTCATTTGATTTAAAGAAATTTGAGAAATTTGATCGACCTCATTTATGGACACTTATAGAGGAACACTATATATATATATACACATGTACATCTCTATGCATATAGGTATTGAATATTAGTAATTAATTAGTTAAATACTTGCAAAAGTGCGTAAGATTGAATAAGATGTGCATCTTAACCAATCATGTAGAATATAGCAGCTGACATCTATATATATGTGCATCAAGAAAACAAAAATAAGACTGACATGCACATCACATGCATGTGTATATAATTAAATATATCCATGTACATGTAAACCATTTATCTTTCAATTAACTAGCTAGTTTGAATAAATATCTTAGAGTCGATGGAGAATATATATATATATATATATATATATCAACTGTTGATGGAGGACGGTCATATCATATACTGATGGATATTTGTGGAAAGAAATATCTAAAGATTTTACTTGAAAATTCCTAATTGGCTGCAATATATATGTGTGCTTGAGCTGAACACTCATCAGCTGCAACTATCACCAAGACAACTAATATATATATATATATATCGATCCTTTGGTTGGATGTTCAATTATTTATATATAGTACCATTAACACTATAAATTGAAATGAACCCACTCATTTTGTTGATGCCCAACTTCCTCGTCTTGTTTGCTATATTAAAAAGGGCATTGCATGTGTATTCTCTGAAAAGGGTTAAATGCCACCCATATATTTGTTTTGTTTGTGCATGTTTTGCAGCTTTTTCTATAATGGTTGTCTTATCCATCTTAATTCTTACCTTTTCTTAATTATGATGACATATTTCGATATCCATTACAACTCTACATCTTTCAGGCCACAACTGGTGTCTAGGTTTGGATTCGATAGGTTAACTTACAAATTTAAAATCTAATTTCTAAACTTTTGTTTAAGTTACAGGAAGAATATGAATTAGTTATGAGAGAAACTCTTCACAAAATGGTGGAATATCAACCCCTTATTACAAACTCATATTTTTCCTTCAACTTGGACAACATTAATTAATTACCCTTCATTTCTTCCTTCAATATAAATTAATTCTAGTGAGTTAAAGTATTGCAAGTCGCAGGTTTTGAATTGTAGTTGCAAAGTGGTCTTTTTGATATCTATTCTGTGAGCCAAATAATGCTGTTTTCACGCTTCAACTTGTCAAATATGCTTAATAAGCTATATCAGCATGTAACCAGGATTTATACATAAATATATGCTATATATACATAAATGCTTACTAGCTATAGCTTTGCAATATATAACATAAATGGGGGTACCGGGTGTAGGACAAATGGGCCCTTGCTCCAGTTCAGCCCCAGTTTGAAAAAAAAGAAGCAAGAAACAACCTCCAAATGAGGGAATCAAACACAGAAATTTCCATCCCAGTCTTTAATGTGATTAGAAGTTATTTTGTGCTTCCATCTATCTTTTCCCCTATTCCTTTTTTATGCTGTGAACTATTCACTATTAATTATCTGTCCAGAAAATTCATCAAATTTTCTGACTCAGATATCATATATATTTATTTCTTTGTGCGTTTCATCTTGGCATATTGAATGTTTTACCCAAAGCCAGAATTATTTATTTCAACGACAGGACTTGATCTTCGACCACCTACGTCCATATATATAATGTTTGTAACTTGGCTGTTGGCACTATTACTACTAGGGGTTGGGTAGTTGACTACTTTTTCATTCGATCACTCTTTCAATTCATGCGCACTATTTTTCAGACCCCGCCAAAAACAACAGAAATCAATGACAAATGGAAGCCAATAATAATGCAGCAAAAACACAATCCAAGAGTAATGGAGTTAACTCTAGTCTAACCAACACCATCCATATCATAACATGTGAATTAATAACACCTCAACACACAGCTGCTTTATTATCATATTAAAAAGTTTTTCATAATTAAAATATATATGTGTGTGAGCAAAAAGAGTGACTCTAAATTCATAACAATTTCTGATGCGAAATAAAATGAGATTGGAAAGTATCATACCGGCCTAAGAAATGCCACTGATCATTTTTACTGCCTATAAGAAGCGTCAGACGAATAAGGGGAACTAACTCATCCAGAAAAAAGAATAGAAAGAAAAAATAAATAAATAAATAAACTCGCTATATATTATTAATTTATTACCCAGTTTCTTCGTAGAAACGTACTTGTACGTCTGCTTTTTCTTCTTCTTTTCTCGTTTAATATATAGAGCAAGAACAGTAGCTATAACAAATTAAAAGGTATATATAAAACAATATAGCCATAGCCAATTCAAGGAGCATTTAGCCTTCATCTACCTTATGGTGTACCAAAAACTTATAAAAAAACAGAGTGATCGAGGAAGATTAGGTTCTGGTACTCACCTACAACGCCTGCAGTCATGATCTCTTTGACCCTTTAACACAAGGTGAAGGCGATTCCTCCGTCTCCCAAATCAAGCAAAAGCCATAACCGCAACCCCACATTAAGTTACGAAGGAACCCCCCACAAGAAAACAAATCATGAGCATAGTGAGAGAGACTGTTCAGAAGGTGTATACCATGCAGCTACACTGCAGCTCTGTGAAGCTACACACACTTTAAAGTCATCATAAACCCGTAAAAGAGACATGAATATGAAAGAGAGCCCAAAAGGTGGGTTTTTACTAACAGAGAGCTGCGACTCCTGTCTCACTTTTTTGTGTGTACGTACGTTTTGAATTTAAGGGCATCATATATATATATATATATATATCTTTATTTCTGTATGGTTGTTTGCTATGTTGGATTGGATTTGCTGTTTAGATTGAGTTGCGTGATTTTATGGCAGTATTTGGTGAGGTTTAGGCCCAATCTAGCTAGTAATAGCTAGGTCTAGGTTGTACGTACCAAAGTTGTTGTAATTGAAACAGTGTCCCTGACTTCCTAATTCACACTACCTAGCTTCACAGTGACACAGTGGATAGTTATATATATATATATATATAAAGAGGGAAAATCAAATTAAACTTGAAAAGAAGTGAAAGTATCCGAACAGGGCACAAGATATCTCTGGGGGTACACACTACCCATTACACACAGTGACAGTTATATACATAATTAATTATGAGGGAGGTTGAGAATTTAAGCCTACTTGTTTCTTCACTCACACTCTGCAGCAGTGCAGTCACTGTTGTACTGCTGCTACGGCACCAACCATGATTGTGTTTACTCACTTTGTGCCTTTATGCAATGCGATTTAAATTCTTACGGCCTCGTGAATAGTACTGTACAGTACCTTTCTTCATGTAACCAAAGCCACGACTAAAGTCATTTACTTTTATACAACGATTCCCATCACAAACAACTGCCGCTTATATCAATCTGTATATGTAATTTGATTGATGGCCGGTTAATTCAATTAGCATCACTGTATAAGTTAAATAAACTTACTCTCGAGTCTGGACAATGATAATCAGTTTTCAAGAGGAACCACTCTCTTTCTCTGTTTGTATTATGTCTATGCATGTTTCAAACAAGGGAGGGACAAGCCTGAGCCTGACTCTGTTATCATATATATATATATATGTATGTATCTCCGTTGGAGGACTTTGTGTCTCATGCATGCACAAACCCAACAGTTTATGAAGAAAACTGCTGCACTTTTTACGTCAAAAGTAGACACTGACACAATTAAATTTTGAACACGGGACACAATCTTTAGGCTAATAGTATTGCTAATTGTCGATGCATTTCTATTAATACAAGTAATGTGACTCACTTGTACATGTATAACCCACCTTTTTCAAATTCAGTGATCGATGTTATTTATTTCATAAATGTAGTCCTGCAATGTCAGTTTAAAAATTCTACAAAATACAGTTTCAAATTCAAAAATGGTAATATGTATAACCTTTTCCCTATAGAAGATAAAAGGTTAATATAATTTCAAGTTTCAACCTTTCCCTCATGAGCTCATTTATTGCCATCTTGAAGCTTTGAGGATTTTTTCAATTTGACTCGGTTGTATATTAATTGGACATTTGTTAAAATGAAACGAAAACTTTGAGCTGCTTCAGCAAACAAGGAAGCTGTCTTTTTCCACATTCACAAATACAAGACTAATCATCAATAGGCATTCAATGACAAATAGAAGCTTCAGCACACTGCATCGGAGAAAAGATAGAAATGTTTCATTTCATTATTTAAAATACGATGATATACAACACCAGATACACACACTCTTACCAAAAACACACACACACGCACACACACACACTGTATTTAAACCGAGCCAAATCTGCGTAGAGTAGTATAACTAAACAGGACATGTATATTATATACATGCTCCACTAGGCTATATCAATCAGGAAAAACCCAAAATGCAATCCACATCTGATGAATTGAGCCAACCATACGAAGAACTGTGATTTTCCGTTCCTTGTGCCTGGAACCATATCATTCACATCCAGTGTTCTACAAACTAGAAACGTCTCACTGTGACTGACGTTCCATTGTTACTGTTTGAAGAAACAGCATTCTGTGACCATGATGATGGCTTGAATCCGCCTGCAAGCAAGTTAGATGCTGCAGCAGCACTTATCTTCCTTCTCTTAGATTGTAGTTCTGAACCTTTCTTATTGGACATAGAAGTCCTAGATGACCCAGGAAAAATGGAGGCAGCTTGGATCAAAGCTCGCCTATCCTTCCTACTTTTGTCAAACTTGGAAGAAAACTTCACACGTGATGCAGCAGCAGCGTCCTCTTCTGCCACTGGAAGCAGTCGTAAGCCGAGACCCATTTTCCTTGAAGCAGCCTCTTCTTCAGCAACTCTTTTCTTTTGAGACTAAAATCAAAAGAAAATAAATGAGGAAACTCTTCATCTCATACCAAATTCAACACTCAACGTCAGTTAATTCTTTACTAAGAGGTAGAAAGAGATGTAAGAAGAGAAAATAAATCAGAGAGAGAAATTGTTTGTATTTTGATCCTAATAGTCAGCTTTTCCCCAAACATAAATACTTCCAAAGAAAATATGGGCAGGCAAGAGTGAAAATTCTAATTATTTCTCCATTTATTCATCAATACTCTCTCCTGTTACCCAAACCAAAAGGCAGAAATAAAATTAAAAACTTTTCTTTTCTATAGACATGAACCAACATGCTGTGTGAAAAGGAAAACACAAAAGTGAAGAACTAAATATGATCTCAGTGACATACTCTAAGTTTGGCCCTCAGGGACTTGTTGAGGGCATAGTCATCTGAATGCCTGGCATCAGAAATTCTCTGTAGGCGGACTAGCACTGGCTCAGCTTCTTTCTTCTTTTGCAAATCCTCTTCTTGGTGTTCAAGACGATAAAATGGATCTGCGAGCTTACCTCTTTCTGCAGAACAAAGTATCAACTTTAAAAAGTGAAGAGAAAAAACACGAAAATAATGCAACAAGTGTTCCAACATCACATGAGACATGATCGAGCCTTTTGCTCTCACATCAGACAATAACAAAAGGCAGTCAAAGGACTCTGTTCATTTCGTCCTTTTTTCCCCTTCTTTTGTTGAGTGCAAGTTAAATAATTAGTGAACAATAAGCCCAACCTACTTCAGCAAGGCATTATAAAATATAAAAAAATACCCATATTTTCATCTACTTCAAAACCAACCTTCATCTGCAGGAAGTGCAAAGGTCTCTGCATCCTCAACGTCAAACTCTTCATTCTTTTGTGTGGCCCCACTGATAATCACATACAGACAATTCTTTGGATCTGTCTGAATAACAATCTCCTGTTTGCAGCATGCAGCCTTCATGGTAAAGCTCCATATCTGAAGGCAAAAAGACCTTAATTATTAAGAAATATATTAATTAACACATAAAAAACTAATTCAAAAGGTGCATTTTCTACCAGTTTAGGTCAAGATATATATAGAGCAACTTTAATTCCCAATGGAAAATCCAGAAGCATCAGTATCAGTTGGAAAATATACCTTTGTAGAGTAGTAATTTCCCACTTGCTTTTTTTCTGCATTGAACCGAACACCCTTTCCAATCATAGAATTGCACCCACCACACCATATGTTGAAGGGCATCTCAAACCTGAATGCAAGATAATCATCTTGTCAGAATTTTTCTATATTTTTCTACTTACAACAGGAAGTATATAAGGTTGCCAAGATTTTAGTAAAATTTCCAATTTTTACGCCCAATTTTCCCCAATAAAATTCAACCTGGTTTGCAAGCAAAACCACATAACTGCAAAGGCTTACACAGCCACAGATTTTACAGGGATGTGTATCTTGGTACATTGACAAAAAGTGAAACAGTGACCATCACACAAGAAGAATTATTTATGAAAGGATGCTCCCAAAATAAATAAATTCTTACAGAAAATACAATACTCACAAACAAAAAAAAAAAGTATAAAAATTAATTCCTATGTATATTGTTCAGTAAAACTAAGTTCGCCCCTGTTGAATCTAATGCTTACTAGAGCCTTAACTCAGAAAATAACATAAATCCAATCACTTACTGACCCAAAACAAGAACTACTAGATAACATAAAGGGAAAAAAGATGCTATTGCTTCTTACTCTTAATCTCACAAACGGTCTCACACAGGAATCTTGTCACTAGGCAAGGTTTTAGTTAGCTACAACAGTTGTTAAAATAAAGAAGAGAAAACGAGATCTCACCTCCCATTATTGAAGATTACATGGGTCTCACTCATTAAAACTTTCAATTGTTAAAGAAGGAAAAAGAAAAAGAGAAAAACTATGCTTCTTGAAACACATTTGGACTATCAAACACCTAACAAATAAGAGCCTGAATTGTTACCTTATAATCAAAATCCCCTGGTCCAATTTTCTTGCTCTCTCCCTCAAAGCGTGTTGACCATGGAACTTGTTCAAAGAACCCTGAACAGAATACCAACATGAAAATTCATATGCAAATCCACCATAATATATTCTAACAACATTGAAGAGCAAGGGTACAATGCAAGTATACCTGATTTGGGGTCCATTCTGGAGGATAATAGAAGTTGTCTGCTCTAGCAGCTGCAAGTGAAGACTGCAGAATTCGAAACAAAGCAAGTCAACAGATTGAACAAATTAATGAATATAATCATATAACCCACATAAAAAAGATTATGAAAGTGCAAATATAAAAGTTTCATCTGAAGCCCAACCCAACGACCAAATATTTAACAGATGTTCCATACGAAACATGAATGATCACACAAAAAAAAAAAAAAACCAGAAACTTTGCTTGACTTCTTGTGAAGAACCATAAGTTTAATTGTATAAATAAAAAAGCAAAATAACATCACCACAAAATCCTTTAGGGCTAAATGGATGACCTAAAATAGATTAGCATGAACAATTAAGCATAATTCCTAAGAGTTTTTAGAGAAAGAGATGATCCTAGCATACCATTTTCGATTTCTTGAATTATTCGGTCTCCGCAGTGTTCCTGATTGATCAATCACTCGGTTCCATTCGATCGTTCTATTTCACCTTTGGTTTACTCTTTCGTTCTTTCCGTGTTTCTATTGGACAACGACACGACGCCGTCTTTGACTTCATGATTTTTCGGGCGGGCCCTGGCCTTTTATTCGTACACGAATGGGCCGACTATGAAGTCGGTGGGTGATTTTCTGATCCAAAAGGAAAGGAAGTCGGGGGTAATTATTTGGGCTTCTAAAAACATAGGCCCAAAACAACCCACTCATTAATGATTTAATGCATGTGTGTCTTAGATTTAGCCTAAGTTTCAATTGGCCCACTACCAATTTCAATCGTATTTTACGATTGCAGCAACTTTGGTCTCTGACTTGTGTTGTGCGTTGCTCTTACAAGGCTTTAATATTTTTTTTTTTGTTTAATTATCCAAATCTCTTCTAATTAATTATATGTAATTTGAATGATCTTCCTCCAACCCATTCTTCACCCTGTAGCGTTGCTCTTACAAGGCTTTAATATTTTTTTTTTGGTTTAATTATCCAAATCTCTTCTAATTAATTATATGTAATTTGAATGATCTTCCTCCATCCCATTCTTCACCCTGTAACTAATTATTATAATTAGACTAAAAGTGTGACACACATATTAATTAGTTGGGCAGGGTAAATAAATTAACTCCATGATGATGAGCATACGAAAATATAAACAGTCAAAATCAATGAAAAGTTATCATAAAGATATGCTTTGTGTCTGTCAATCATGGCTTCACTTGATTTTAGATGTTATGTCTACAGTCTACTGTTTAAATCATAAATTCACAAACGAAATGTTTCCATCCTCACAGTCATTTTTGCTGAGGATATAAAAATTCATATTGAGAATTCACTAAATTTTACTCATTAATCATTATTAATTGACTTTGCATTGAATGTCTTAACTTTAATTAACATGCTATGAGAACAAAAAATAATACACACAATGACAACAAGTTTTTTTATTTTTATTTTTATAGCATTTAGCATAAACATATACAAGTGTTTATAAGTTATAAAAGCGTTTTTAATGAAGTTTTTTTAAAAAACACCTAAAAGGTGATTTTATCAAGCAGTTCAAGTGTTTTTTCATACATCACTTAGAATTTTTATAAAAAAATTTATGTGTTTTTAATAATAGCGTTTATACTAAATAAAAACACTTTTAAAAAGCAGTGTCAAATGAGTCATTAAACTAATTAGCATTACATTTTTCACATCCACTTTTTCAAAGGTGATCCTACCTTGCTTTATCCGTAGATGATGTAGATTGCATATTCCCCACTCTTTAGTTACTTCACTTACTTGCAAGTTGCAACCATAAATATTAATAGAGATATTAATATTAACATTAATTCTTCTACCTATGCATCAAGTATATTCTAGAAATCAAATTGATGCATATTATATAATATTCAAACATAAATAATTCAAGGTTTGACAATCGATATTATAACTCTTTTTTATTCCTTTATTTCTAAGAAAGTTTAATTGGGAAAAGGGTCTACCGCCCTCTCTTTCTTTCATATATTAAAATTTAAAAGCAGAAACACAAGCATTAAGTTTAACTCACTAGCAATCTCCTCTAGCTCCCACACACGCACACACACATCTACACATATATATATATATATATATCTCATCTTAGCTTAGCTTGTAGAGCCTTAGATATATATATTAGTACATTAAATCTGATCAAGGGGTGAAGTATAGTTGAACTTAATTCTGTGGATCGATCTGCGCTCCTCATTTAACTGCTCCATGCTTCTCCTTTATCTCCTCCTCCTCTTCCACCATGGCCTTGAGAATTCCTCACCACCTACTCCTTCTCAGCATTCTTTGCCTCTCCCTCCTCTTCTTGATCTTGTTTCATGAATGCTACAACTCCAATAGCATCAATATTATTCACAACCAAATCATCAGCACTAATACCATAACCTCCTATTCATCATCAACGCTCTCTCATCGTCACCATCGTCGCCCTAATTTGATCATCAGCAGCAGCAGAAAAGTCTTAGCAAGCAAATTTGACTTCACCCCATTTCTACATCATCAACCAAAACCTTCATCGGATGATCATCACATGCATGCACACCCAACCAAGCCAACAGCTGATGATCAGAATCAAATTGATCCGCGTTATGGTGTTGAAAAGCGCCGAGTCCCCACCGGTCCGAACCCATTGCACCATTGATCATCATCATCATCATCAAATTCTCAGGTGAAGTGATCGAATGAAAGAAAGAAAATACAAGATATTAATGTTGGTGGAGCTAGCTTTCATTATAATTTATAATTATAACCCATGATGTTTTTTCCACAACTCTTTTTATCTTTTTGGTTCAGAAAACCATGGTCCATAATTCAGATATATTGATCCAAGACTGTCGTTAATTACTGTATGCATATTATGATACTGCGAGCTTACGTTTGATCTTTTGAGGTTTTGCAATGTACATGTATGGAGGTGGACTGGCCATGGTCCGGTCGAGTGTCGACACTATAATTATTTTCATAATGAAATGGAAGAATTAATTAATTATTATTATTATTTTTTGTTTCTTTAGGTTTACAGCCAGTAGGTGCATGATTACCGTGAGATATAATGAACGCTTTACGATTTTGGTGGTGAATTTTTAAAGTGATTGCAAAGAAGAAACATGAGTAAGTGGGACGGCACGGCACATTTTGATGTGAAGATATTTAGCTAGCTAGCAGCTCCACCATAATTATATAAATTTATTAATGGAGGTTGGTTAGTGTAAAAGCTTTTCTTTCTTTGAAGATTTGATTAAGCTAGCATTGTAGGTACTTGGCCAAAAAAAAAAAAAAAAACTAGCATTGTAGGTCACCATCACTTGGTGTCTCTTTGACAACTCTCAAAATTTGGAGCTTGGATACACCCACTCATGACGAATTAATACCGAATACACATGTACACAGAAATGACATAATCAATAATATTGTTATATTTATAAATATCTATTTACTAATAATGCGCTTATGCACATATATTTTATTAGTTCTAACATATATACGCGAGTTTATTTTGAATAAAAAAAAATTTATCACATATATATTTGGATGAATTAATTTGGAAAGTATATAAAATCATGCTCTTGTGAAATGATTTTCCAGCCAAAATGAAAAATCCTAGCCATTATACCGATTTATCTTTAGTTATCATGAGTTTCATCGATCATTGACTAAATCGATCAACTTTACTGATTTATCTTTGATTTGTTTAACTTTCTTTTCAAGCTCTTAATTATAACTTAATGGGGTCTTAATTTGGGACATGTTGGAAATTAATAGGCAGTTCTCAAATAAACCGCACACATATTGATGCATTAATAAATAAAATCAGACTTAATTACAGGTAGAATATATAAACACAAAATTATGTAAAAATTCACTAATTAACTTGGATTTTTTATGGAGGCCAATGTCCTTTAGACAGATTTTCGCCCATACTTAGTGCTTGTTCATAAGGCTCCTGATGTTCGTTTAAAACAAAAGTTTTGCAATATAAAAAGTTTAATTCATTTGTTTGGGCAGTTGTGACTGTCCAAGTAGTTGCTTCATTTTGAAATCCAAAGTTGGACAGGTATATTAATTGATCATATATATTTGTTCAATTGAATTTCAAATTCTCAACTCTCAAAAATTCACATTTTCTTCAGTGTGGGCTTAGTTTCTTATATAAACTCTAATACCATTTAATTTGGCATAAGTGTCACTATGAAACCAGAGTTTCATGGATGATGTACCTGTTTGAATAATCAAGATTTAATTGGCACCCAATTTTTTGGTAGCCTAGGGTAGGTACATTAATATGTAGTAAGCAATATATATATATTTGGATATTTTGGATCCTCTCACCTGCAACCAAAATGCGATGTGCCAACTTAGAATGTTGCATTTGCACATAGCATGCATCAAACACCATATATGCATGCATCAGACACCATATATGCATGCATCAAAGACCATATATGCATGCATATTGCCCTCCCACTCCCCACCCATGGTTTGAGGAACAGGCGTACCAACTCAAAGGGTTTGCCGACTAAATAATGCATTCTTTTGCACATATTTTTCAACTTGGTTGGTTTTGTTTGTCAACATCGATCGCTCTTGATTATATGTTAAAGAGAATATATATATATATATATATATATATAAAATTAATTCTTATGTCCTTGACTCCTTATATATGGCCATTAATGTGAGCCAAGTTACTGTCAAACTTGATGATATTGGTAAACGGTTCGTCACATATATGTGATGGTTCCACTTAGTATCTTAAACGACTTTATAGCTAGAGAATATTGTCCTTAATTGTGGCTTATAAGTGTACATATGGTATAGGCCACCTAAAATCAAAGGCTGTCTGATTTCCTTAATGCATCTATATATACATATGCATGCGATCGATGTCAATGAAAAATATATCATATATATTTTCATATAATTGCATTGAACTATGTACTAATTAATTAATTATATGTCATGCAAATGTGTATACATCGGGGCCACGACTAATTTTATTGAAGCCAAGTTGTGCCCAACATCAGTAACAAGAAAGTTGAGATGGATTTGGACCCACCTTCTGCTCCAAATCCAACTGTTTTCTCTCCAAAACTAATTTTTTGTTTTTAAAACCCCAAAATCAGTTTTAAGATTAAAAACGCATTTGGTAGCCAACTTTGAAAAATAAATATTTAAAAATAATTAAAAAAAACAGAAGGTTTTATAAAATCATAAAACATTTTTTTTTGGGGGGTCAAATCTAGCCTCGACTGTTCTATATCTAAACATTGTTTGTTTAATGAGAAAAGGAAAATGTAAGAAATCATTTTGATTCTTTGCTCAATCTTGTGCTCATTCTTTCTCACCCTCGATGATGTGTTGATTATCTCTCTACAATCAGGATCAAATTTAAAAAATAGATCTTATGTTTTTGAATTGAATAGTAAACAGGGATTTAATTAGCTGAATTAATTTATATGTAGTGTGTTTCTCTGAGATACAAACTATGAAATACTTAATTTAGATCACAAATGCTACAACTCAGTTGGGCCTTTGTTTGTTTTTGTGTTGGGCTTGTTGTTGGATTTTACTTTTTGTTTTGGGCTGGCCTAGTAAGCTACTGAACCTTTCTAATTTCTATTGTAAATACTAAATACATTGATCGAACAAGAAGTCAGTTTATAGTTTACAGTTTTACACACAAAAACGGCATGGTGAGTAATATAGTCATGAAAATAGCATTACATAATTAAGCGGCGTAAAATATGATTGTCCCCTCTCTCCTCACACACTAATATATCCTCCTACAACACACCACACGGTCCAACCACCCTCCTCCTCCTCCTCCTCGCTTCTAAATTCCAAGCTCTCTCTCTCTCTCATACCATCCAAGTATCCAACTCCACTCCCCTGTCTAACCCACTCTGACCAAATGGCTTTGCTTCCTTTCTCTCCCGTCTTCGTTCAAAATGCCCTCTCTTGTTCCTTTCTTCCCAACCGTACAACGAGAGTACCCAGAACAAGACACCGACTTCTGAACTTGGTGGCTTCGTCACAGTCAGAGGATGACAAGAATGCTTCTTCTCAGAAATCTAATAAATTGGTCACCTTTTTGGGGAAAGGTGGGTCTGGAAAGACCACCTCTGCCATTTTCGCTGCCCAGGTGTCTCTCTCTGTCTCTGCATTATATGTTAGCTACACTGTATGTATATGATGTACTATGAATGAATTTGGTTTCTAACTTGTGTCTGAGTTAATACAAAGATAACTGTGATACCCAAGTTAAGACTGATAACATTTGTTGAAATTATAATTGTGGGCAAGTGTTAATTACACTGATATTGCATTTTATGACTGACGATGTTTTCAACTTAACAAATTGGATCCCGGAATATATATAGTTGTCCTTTACATTATAGCTCATTATAAGCTTGGTGGAGATTATTGTAGCAGTCTAGAATTTTAGATTCTTTATTTTTCTCTTAACCAATGAATCTTGCGATTGTCATATTTTTACAGAACTTTCAAGTTTAAGCATATATAATTATGTAACGTATTCAATTTGTACCTCATTTACTGTATTTTTCTTCAATGTTGGATTTTCAGAATTTTGCAATGGCTGGGTTGAGCACATGTTTGGTGATACATACCCAAGATCCCACTGCTGAGTTCCTTCTAAACTGCAAAATCGGAGGTTCTCCTATCCTTTGCAACAGCAACCTTTCAGCTCTTAGGTTTGAGACCACCAAAGTGTGTTTTCCAAATTCCTCTTTGTTCCCTTTTTCGAAAATTATTCTATGTCAAGAATTTTCTGCAAGTCACCTTAGACTCAAATTGAATCATTCTTGATAATGTAGATGCTTTTAGAACCTCTGAAACAGCTGAAGCAAGCAGATTCCCGTCTTAATATGACACAAGGAGTTCTCGAAGGGGTGGGTACGTAATATCATTTAAGGGATTAATTAGTTGCATTTGAATGTTTCATCTGTGGGGGGCCTTTATGATGCATCTTTCATTCGCTATTTTCAATTGAGCAGATTGTGGGAGAAGAGCTTGGGGTGCTTCCTGGGATGGATCCTATTTTTTCTGCATTAGCACTTGAGAGGCTTGTAGGATTCTTTAAGAATGTGGCCCAAAGAAACCACAGTAAAGATAAATTTGACATAATAATATATGATGGTATGAGCTCTGAAGAAATGCTACGGATGATAAGTGCAGCCGCTAAAGCAAGGTCAAAGAAGTTTCCACGCACAAACACTCTTTCAGATTCATACATTGATATGTATGTATTGACATGAGTCACATGACTATTCACAGGTTGTACTTGAAATATCTGCGTAATGCTGCTGAGAAAACTGATCTTGGGAGGTTGGCCGGTCCTTCACTTCTGAGACTTGTGGATGAAGCCATGAGTATAAGCAGCACTACATCCCGTCTCAATGGGACAATGAGTGCAGAAATTTGGGACAGTCTGGAACAAATGTTGGAGGTGAGTATCATCTCTTTTTCCTGTGATCACAGATTTTATGTAAATCCAATGAGATGCTGCCTTGGTTATGTGTGGTGCAGAGAGGGTCATCTGCTTTCTCAGAACCTCAGACATTTGGCTGCTTCCTAGTGATGGACCCAGACAACCCAGCATCTATTAATTCTGCATTACGTTATTGGGGTTGCACAATCCAAGCTGGTGCACAGGTTTCTGGAGCATTTGCTATTGCTTCATCAAATGTGAATACAGAATCAGCAGAAAGACTCGAGAAATACTTTTCACCCTTGCCTTTTGCTTTCATTCCGCATCTCTCCTTGGGTTCTCCTCCAGATTGGACTGCAATCATGCTGAACAATGCCAGTGTAAATGCACGAAATCTTCTTTCTAGGCCTGCAAGTGGCAGCAGTAGCCTAACATCCTCAGTAAAGTTTGATGCAGCCAGAAAATCAGTAACCCTTCTCATGCCAGGCTTTGACAAGTCAGAGATCAAGCTATACCAAGTATGCTTAGATATACCTAATTATTAAGTTCTTGGTGTATCTTAGCATATCTTTTTCTCATAGTTTATTAGTTAGCATAAAGCTGATGGCGAGACTGAACTTTTCTCCCCTTTAAAAGGAACTCATAGTTTGACCATGATGAGTTTGATTTGCCTCTTTCTCTGTGCTTCCTATGGAGTAAATATAATCAGCTTTAGCCTTTAGGGATGTTGGAGATAATTTCTAAACCCATATGCACTAAATAAGTTTTGGAACCATGGGCGTTGATGCGTTAAGCGTTAAATAGCTTCAATGTGATATAGAATACAAGTGCAGATTTGAATATTTTAGTAATGGATCTGATAACTTGCTGATAAATTTCTCTTGGGTTATATTTTCTGGTGGCAGTTTCATTGTATTATTTTGCTGACATTTTCTGGTTTTTGACGTGTGCATAAATATCTGACATGCAGTATAGAGGAGGATCTGAGTTGTTGGTGGAAGCAGGGGATCAAAGACGTGTAATTCATCTGCCTTCTAAAATTCAAGGGAAGGTTGGAGGTGCCAAGTTCATTGACAGAAATCTCATAATCACAATGCGATAGTGTAGTCAAATTCTTGCAATTTCATCTATTTATGGACTTGGGATGTCTCTGCGAGAGAGAGAGAGAGAGAAAGCTGACACTAATTTATTTCGTTATAATTTCAATCAAGGTGTTTCTCACTTTACTGGGATTTTTTGTTTTCCTAAGAGGGCTGATAATATAAAAGCTTTACGATTATATTCTGTTCCGACGGATGCTACTTAGCATATGAAGTCAAGCTTACAAAACTTTTAAAAATTACTCTTCGTTTGAATTCCTTTTGGTTTGATTTGGACTTAACATTGTAATAAAAGTCCAATAAATATGAACTTTTTCTGTGACATAAAGTGACAAAGATGAAATATACAACTGAAGACCAGAGACAAAACAGGAAAACAAAATAATGTGAAAATTACGGTTCTGGTTCTGGCTTATTGTCTTCTCCTGTTCGTCCAACGCGGCCTCTTAGCTCTTCGAATGCCTTCATGCTTTCTGCATCAAAGCCTCCAGCGAACTGGAAACAATTTCAAGTCAGCATTTTTTTATTATATATTTTTCTTTAGGACTTACACATGCAAATTGTGTAATGGATTCGATGGACACCATTTCGCAGTCTATTAAGAGCTTAAGAACACATAAATATGTTGAGAAATATTGCCAACCTTAACTAGCAGAGTTTTACTTAACATGAGCATAATTCAACTATTACCTGATGAACACGGAAAGCAAAACGCACGCCTTGTAATAGTATAAACTCTCTGTTTGGTTCCTTCTCAGGTCCACTCATTGCATCAAGTTCAGAAGCTACACGTTTCATATAATTTCTTGCCAATTGTACAGATGCGAGCTTAATCTGCAACGGCATATATTACAATAAAATTTAAAGTTAATATATAAGACTCTGAACAACATGGTGCAGAGCCACACAACAACTAGCAAATGGATTTTCTTTTTCAGTTTTGAAACATACCTTGCCAACAACTCCTGAATCTAATAACCAATCAACTGGAATTCCAAACTCCTTGCATCGTGAAATAGCCATGTCCCTTGTACGCAAGAGAGCATATACACTCTGTTCCACCCTGGCAACAAAATAGCAGAATGCTTAAGAACGCTTCAGAATAAACAAAATTAAAAATCAAAGATGTATTTCTTTTAACCAGCAGCACGTCAATGCATGAAAAGAAAGTTCATACTTTTCCAGCAAGGAGTACATCTTTTTTAGAGCAACTTCACATGGGAGTTTGGGATCATCAACAAAAGAGGAGACTCGCTTCTCCAATTTCATCAAGTCTTGATATTCAAAAGCAGCTTCTCTTAATGCATCCACTTTTCCTTCAGGCCAATCAAAGTGCTTGAGGACAGCCCTTTCGTCAACCTACCAAAGGCAGCAAGAGAGAGATAATTGAATTAATATGCTTAAAAGATATGTGAAGCAGGAACAAGTTCAAGGATATTTTGAATGTTACATAATAAGATTAGAGCCTATATTGAAGACAAGTGTTATGAGGGAATTAAAGGTCATGGTTTAGCAGTTCAAGAAGGAGAACTAATGGCATACCAAGAAGGAGAGTTCTTCATCTAGCCAGTTCACAAAGGCTACCAGATCCTCTATGCTCGTGAAGGTAGCTGCTCGAACTTCAGTTGCCAATGACATGACAAAATCACCTTGAGCTTCAACATCAGCTTTCACCTGTATCCAGCCCATACATTTTCAATCATCTAGACATTTGAGAATTAAACATCATAATTTATGCCTCAGATAAGAAGGTCGATGAATTTTTTTTAAAAACAAAGTATACTCACAGCTAAAAGGAACGTTGATCTGTTCTCAATCTCCCCAATCATGTTGCTCCTCGCATCAGATACATTAGATGATGAAGATATTAAAGATGATGTATCCTTCTTTGCCTCACGTTTCATCAATGTCTGATAGAATTCGACCAGCTCAGGAGCACGGTGCACTTTATCACCACTGCCTGCCCCCCTTGTCAGGCTTCCTGGTGGAGGAGGTGGACGAGGTGGTCCACCAGGTGGCGGTGGCGGCAGCGGTGGGGCACCTGGTGGAGGTGGAACATTTGGTACTCCACTTGAGGGATTGGGAGTTGTACCAAAAGGAGCACCTCCAGATGGTTTAGGGGGTGGCCGAGGCACCCTAGGAGGCCTCTTCTCAATTTGGGAAAGTTTCATCTTACTTATTTCTTGAGAATCAACAGCCTTACCATCATTAGTTGGGTTGCTTGAATCACCTGAAATAACTGCCTTCTCCTTAATATGGGAAAGTTTTGGTGGTAAAGTTACTGGTCTCCCTTTTTCAGCCTTGAACCTAGGCTCGTATGTAAAATTTACATTTGATTTGTCACCAAACTTCTGTGCTCTTGCTTTCTCTGCCCTTTCCTTAATTTGCTTCTCCCTCTCTAAGGCTAACTTATGCCGGTCTTTATAAGCAGGATATTTCTCATCAAGAACTCCATCAACTGACTTAGACATCAACTGGAAAGATGCTGCAACGGAATTAGGTGAGTCTCTGGAAGACATTTGCGTTCTAATGTTCGGTAGAGTGGGAGTTTCAGGAAAGCCAGTAAGTTCTTGGTCTGCCTTCCCAAATGTAGTGATGGCTACACCATCACTTGCATTCCTTAGCATCAAGGATTCCAGTGGTCCTCTTGGTCGAAGGCTCATACTTGCCCGGCTCGGGGAGCCTCCAGAGACAGATCTGGTTGGAGATGAAAGAGCACTTGAATCATCTTTGCTTTTACCCCACTTTTTCAGCTTTTGCATTAAGCTAGGTTTCTTACTGAGACTACTATATCGACTAGTGGAACTATCAATAGAAGCATTGTCAAAATCCTCACTTCCAGGGGAGGATGGATGAGAAAAGTTGCTCTCAAGATCCGTATCCCCTTGTCCACGTTCTGATCCTGCATACTCCAACATCAATTGTTTGGCTCTCTCCTGGGATTTGGGGCTCAGATTCTTGTTGAGATCACGAGCTGATACCTTTCCTTGAGGTGCCTGATAGTTCCGGAGCTCATACCTCAAGCATGCATTTACCCAACGAAGATACACTAGCTCTTCAACTTCACTGAACCTGTTCATCTGAAGACCTTCAACTTGCTTTAACAGGTCTTCATTTGCATGCCTTAAATTATTGACCTCCTCTCTCGCCTTGCCAACCATTTCAGTCTGAAGTAGAGTGAGGAAAAGCATAGTAAAAATGAATTTCAACAAATGCATTTACAAGCACCGAATACAACATGCTTCATTCATAATACTGGTTGAAATAGTCAGGGACACCATGGTGTAAACCAAAGGTAGCCAAAGCTAAAAGAACAACTCAAATGGCAATGGCAATGATTTAATTTCTCCATCCCCCCTCCAAATACACACACAAAGGAAAAGAAAAGAAAGGACACACATAAGTATGCAAGAAAGCACTCAGACTAACCTCTGTCATATTGGAGAGTGCTGCTAATCTTGCTTCAGCAGCATCCAATTTAATAGTTAGTTCTCTCTTTTCATGTTGAAGTTCTTTGTTCTTTCTCTTAAGCTCCACGACTTCCACCTCCAACTCCTTCACAGCTTTCAGCTTCTTTTCAATTTCAGCATCTTTTTTGACTGCTGCTTCCTCCTTTTCCTGTAAACCAGAAACTTGTTGCTTCAGCAGCAGTAACTGACCTTTTGTCTGGTTAGCATCAAGCTGAATCTGCCTATGCAACTCCTTGATTTTGTTCCTTGCCACCTCTAGTTCCTTCTTGGCTGAAACTCCCTGTGCAATCTCTTCTTGAAGCTTCTTCCTCTCAGCCTGTAGAGAGTTAATCGTAATATTGAGCATGCCAATCTCCACTGTCTTTATCTTGATCTGCCTTTGTAATTCATCAATGTCTGATTCCTGCTCCTTCAATCCATAGTACTCAAGTAATTCACCTTCAAGCTTCACTTCTCTTTCCTCCAATTCCTTTACCAGTTTGCGCAACCGTTCCAGCTCACTTGCATTGTTTGCCATCTCAGTTTCATATACTTCATCTTTCTCTTTCCAATCTATCTTGTTAACAGGTAATGGGAATTCAATCTCCCCAGATAAAAGATCTTCAAATTCAGGTAAAATGTCTTCATCTTCAATATCAACCGGTGGAATATCACGAGCTCGGTTAAATACACTGCTAATTAATTTAACCTCTTCTTCCTCTTCTTCTTCCCCCTGCGGTATGCATAACTCCTAGTTAAGTCAAAGACAATATATTTTCTTTAAAAAAAAAAAAGTAAAAATTTCCCAATGAGTACAGATGAAAAAAAAAAAAGGGGCATACTAAATCTGCACCCTAGAATTTTTTTTTTTTCGAAACAGATGGGATTAGATAGAAGTTTGTTATGTACTTACATCCTTCTCTTTGAGGTTATCATTAGAATATGTAAGTTGCTCTTCATCTTCCTTCTCATTTTGATGTTTGCAGTTTGTTTTGCCATTTTCTGAGTTACAATATCACCAGAAGAATGGCACAAGAGTTAAGAACATGAAAATTTTACAATCACAGGGAAGATAGAACAAAGTTCACAACAAAAAGGCGAGATAGAACTCGTCTCTGACATAATATTAGCCAGTAATTAAATACTACTCAGTTGCAATAAATCAACTGATTAAAGGCCTGCAACCCTTCTTGTAGAATATAATAATGTTTCCAATAAACTAATAAGGAAGATATAAATATGAAACTCATAGAGATGAATACCTGAAGGCCTGCTTGTTGAGGCTGATGAAGTTTGGACGTTGTGCTGCTTCACTGCATATGCTGCAATTGAAGCAGCAACCAAGAGACCAAACCTGACTATCATGAAGGTATTGCAAATGGAAAAATCTTATCTTCCCACTCATCTATAAATATAACTCAAATCCAAAACAACCCACCACTCATTTCTTCCCCACCCCATAACTGATAATTCAAACCATTAAGTCACAGGAAATGCAGCAACAGCAACCCAGAATCTGTAATTCCTAAGAGAGCTTAAGAAGATAATCCTTGTATTCTACAGCCATATCCAATTATACACATTCCCAGACCAGTTTAATGGACTTGCATTTATATGTACATTTAATAGCCCAATCTAACTTTAAAGTATTAACATTCTCACACCATCAGCTATCATCTTATAGGTTTATAGACCTTTCACTAGACAAAGCTTGCTTGTGTGGAAAATTCTTGATAAGTAGAGTTCCAATACAATTCTTAATGCTAAGAGCTACAGGAACCACCAATAAGTAGTGGCCAATCTTCTCCAAGAGGATTGACAATTCACAATTGGGTGGGTCCAAACTTGTCACCGTAGAATTTAAGGATCATCTAGTTAAACAAACCAAAAACTCCCAAAGACACCAGCAACTGTAAATTTAAACTCTCATAAAAAATGCACTTAGGTGCATCCTAACTTGTTTTAGGTATTATCTATATCAGGCCGTTAGATGAGTGCGTATCTTTGCCTAGTATGCCACTGGCCCACTGAATAAATATTTCTGTTTGGGGTTCTCCAGCTAACTGTTCGGTTTTTGATTACATGATTGAGTTAAGCCTAGATTGATTAAAGACAAATATGACCAATCATTGCCATCTGATCCATCTGCCCAACTTGGTACGGTTATTATCATATGGCAGAGGATCTACCAAACTAAACAATGGTAAAGGGAAGGGAGCAATTTCAGGAAGTGGGTCCAGATCAAAGGACTCGTGTATTAAGGACATGCTTTGTTTGCTTGTCGCAAAATGAAGGTAGGAAACTAGAAAGTGCGTTGATAAGTAAAGATGGGGCTGAAATTTAATTCTCAGCCGCTAGCTTGATGGACTGGAGCTATGGAAGAGGTAGCCAAGCACAAAGCAAATTGAACCAAACTTTTTGGTGATTGACTGCAAACCCACATGCTTGCCTTTTTGGCATCTCCTTGGGACTTGTTTCTTTGTGGTTGGTTCTGTGTGCTTTAGACTATTAGGTAAAGGAGAGGATAAAGTTAGCATACCATAAATGATTTTCACTAACAATTGGGTTCACTCTTTAACCCATGTTACATACCCTGTAGAAAACAAAAGAACATTTATCCCTATTACTCATCCCAACCATAGCTTTGTGATACAGAAATTTATCCCCAAGTGTAAAATTATGACCAAAAAAGAAAACAAATCAAACAGAACGTCACAAAAGTTAGAGATTAGATAAGATTGAGATGTGGTCTAAGTCTGGCCAGCAAAATGACCCATGACAAAGAATCAGAGGTGTTGGCAGGTGGACTCATTTTCAACTCCATCCATTGAATATGAAATGTTTGGCCGAGTATTTGTTGTTGTGAACATGTCACCATGATATTATTCTAAAAATGCAGAAAAATAACAACAACAAAAAATTCGTTTTCTGGGTTATAAATTCTGTGGGCTCCATAACCACAGCAGAATGCCAGAAGCCAAACTATTATCTAAACACGGATTTTTAGTGGTTTTTGGGGCTCTCATTACTCCACGCCTCCCTTATAGAAAACACTGGCCTCTGAAGCATATAGCTGGCCTTCTGGGTAGGGCAAACTACGACAATACGACAGTTCATGATGTGCGCTTTCAGTTTTTCACCAATTGGTGTTTCTTTCGTGACATCCAATTGATATACCAAACATAAAGAAGGAAAACTGCCCCAAAAAAACACAAACATAAACAGGGAAAAGTATATAAGATTTGGAGCAAGGTAAAGCATACCATATGGGCTTCACAGAAAAGCTGTAACTTGTAAGAGCAAACAAATATGCAGCTGGTCATGGCAAAAGCTATGATTCACCAGGAAGATTGAGCAACTGCAACTGTGCAGTAAGCTAAAGGACTGAGAAGAAGAGAGCGGGAATGACTTTTTGACTGCTTTGTCTAGAAGACTAGAACGCAGCTGGCTGTCAAGTTAGTGACGGATACTTCGAATTTACCGTTTTACCCCGGCTGGATCACATTTGTGCTTGTGCTCCTCTCTAATGTTATGCTACAGTTAAATAGGTGGTACTGGCTGTTGGCCTGTTACCACTCTTGGTGGATTGGTTCGGCTGATTTGAATGAAAATTGAATTACTCAAATTTTAAGTAAAAATTCCCAGGAATCAAGTAATGCTCATACAAGAACTATGGTTTTCCAGGCACTTGATATCTTGTTGTAAGGATTGATTTGGAAAAAAAATCTTAGCATCAATGAGTTCCATGAAGCATCACTTAAAGCCTTGGGCATTAGACCATGCATTTAATTGTTGGATCTGCTGCAAAAAGGTTTCTAAAATTCCTCATACCAGTCACATTATGATTTAAGCGTTTGAAAGCTTTACAAGGAATCCTGGTACACAGCAAAACAATCAGATATTCCTTGTGTATCACTCCACTCGTGAATTTATATAACACAAAACATTAAATATCTCTACATCACGTCAAGGGGGGACGATGGTCACGCCTGGCTATCCCATTTCCACCTTCGTCCTACCTCCTCAAGTACCTTGGCACGGGCTTGGCTTTTTCTTGCTTCATCCTCTACCCATGATCTGCATCATTGCTTAAAGTCATGAGAACTATATATATCTATGCCATTTCATCATGTGATTTCAGTTTTGACAAAGCTTTATAGCAATTTCCAGTTGTATGAAATATTTCAGTTTTTGCTTCATCTATGTCCTCCACAAACAGAAAAGTTAGAGCTACTTAATGGAAAAACATGCTTTTAAAAGAAAAGGTATATATTTTACATGCTCAATACCTAAGAATCCGGACAGCTTCTATCTCAGCTTCAAGTATAGATTTCGCATCCAGCATACTTTCCTGCTTGCTCACTAAATCATTCAGCATACCCTGCAAATCACACTGCTCAGCCGCATAAGTAGTCCTCTCAGATGCAAGCTTTTCTGACATCTCATTGACCTCTTCCTTGAGCCTGAGAAGTAATTGCCTCTGACAGTCCATAGCTGCCTTCTCCTTTAAAAGCTCAGCATAATACTTTTCTTGGAAAATCTTCTCCTGTTCCAAATCACTAATGGCAGCTAGATAAGCCTTCTCCACCTCAAAACCCCGGGTTTTCTCAGCATTCAGTTTCTCATCCCAAAACTTCTGTATGTCTTCTCTGTCAAGCAACTCAGACTTGATATCTTCCATCTCAGCCTTCCTTGCAAACCTTTCAGCTTCTAGTCTCAACAATTCAGCAGAAATTACTTCCGTGATCCTGCCACTTGTCAGTGCTACTGCTGCTTGAGCTTTTGTTGAAGGTTTTTTTGGTTGAAGCCGCTTGCACTGTCCTGCAAGATAATTATGCCATCGGGTTCTTAATTGTGTAATTTGCCAGCAAAGTTTATAGAAACACAAAAAATGGGCAATACCATAAACTTTTCTGAGCATGCCATGGAGTTCTTGTGTGTGCGACTTGTGTATGACTGTAATTGCTAAAATAATTATAGAAACACAGAAAATTGGGAATACCAAAAACTTTTCTGAGTATGCTATTTCCCTCGGCCAGCATATCTGTATATAGTCTTGCTGATGCATCTGAACTGATCTCTTTCACATCCATAAAACCTACTATTGTTGTTGATATCTGGACTGTAAACAAGTCAGATTTTAAAACCTATGACTGAGGATTGAGTATGTGTATTTGAGAAGAAAATACAGAAAGATTACCAATTGATGATAATATTTGAAATCTTCTTTACCTGCTCTATTATTCCCGGAAGAAAGTCATACTCTAAATGGGCTTTCCAGTCAATCAGATCCAGTCGAGAGATAAACCTACAGCACCATGTATTATTTTAAAGCATAAAATGGAATTCAAATATGTTAAAGAAGACGTCTTTTTTTATGAGAAGAATTCAAATAAGATGTCAAGCACACATTGTACCTCTCAGGGGAAAATAAGATGTCCCCATGGCTTTTTAAATCATCATCAGTGGAGCTCTTCTGTGATAACTTGCTGGGAATAACACCAGCCTCTGCCAGGGCTTAGGGACAAGATTCAGAAGCACAGATTCAAACTTCCACCCTTGTCAAACAAAGGCCCACCAAATAGCAGGTAAAAGGATCAATCCTTACCTTGAATGGACCTAAAATCTTGGTCTTCAACACTCACATCAGCAAATGCAGAAATTAGGGACCCAGCAAGTGAAGCTGATGGGGCAAGCCGGTGCTTCACATTCCTATCAGTCAAATTAAGAGGTATCTAAGGAAGACCATACTAAAGCATCTCAATGATAACAGATAAAAGATTTTTCAAGTCATGTATGGATAAATTACTACCTTTCCAATGATGAGTTTATTCGAACTAGCCATCTAGCGTATTCCCTTCTAGTACACAACTCATCAGCCTTGACATCATCTTCAATAATCTGTATACCTTAATTACAATTGAGATATTCATGCTCAGAACTGGACCCAAAGCTTTGGTCACATTAATACACCATTTCAACACAAAATTTAATGAAAAGAATTATTCGTGATTGCAAAAGTTCAAGAATGTAAGACATCTTACTGATAGGAAGCAGTAAATTAAATTTTAAATAAGCAAATAAAGGTTGAAAATCCCTCAGTGATTTAAAAATACTGTTTGTACACTGTTCAACAATAAACTTGCTATCGGTGGGTATGCAACTGCAGCAACTTGTATCTCAGCACTGCTCAGTCATACTTTGGAGTCACTTAGGAATTGAAATCAATAAAAAGTAAGAAGCAAAAGCAGAAAGACCCAGTACAGACTTGGCAGCATTCAATAAAGAAACACACCTTCAGTTTCTTCAAAACTGTCAAAGCTTCCTGTTGAGTAGAATCCACAGCAACCTGGATTATAATGCGGTCAAGCTTCTCCATAGGTGCTGAATGATACAAAAGACAAATGAGAAAATCTCCAGGGAAACTAGTAAATATGAAGACATTTTGAAATAGAATCGAGGGAGCTAATCATAGGATGTTTCTCAGAATATGTTCAATACATAAATAGATGATATAGCTTAAAAAATGTTCAATTTGATGTACCTGAAGTAGCTTTTTTGCCATCAGTAACTGAGATAGTCTCCGGACTTGCCTCTGCGACTGTGGCATTGCCATCCACAGCTCCATTGTCCGTGGATTTGGTATCCGCTGGACTTAATATCCCGTGAAGAGCATGCAATGGGCTCGTAATTTGAAACTTAAAACCTACATAAATAGAACAATGTAGCATGCCCAATAACCAATTTAGAAAATGCCCGATTAAACGAACTACTAAACTTACTACACTTAATATAAGTAAACCAAAATAACCCAATTCAACAACCCATTCACTAAAAGGGAAAATTAATCACTAATAATTTTTCTAAAGGCCCAAAAAGCGAAAATGCAGACCTTTTCTGGATAGCGAGAAGTGAGCAATGGCAGCGACTATAACAGCCACTGAAACCCCAATACCCCCAATCAAAAATGCTGGCAATCCTGCAAAAATAAAAGGTAAAATAAAATAAAAAGCTCAGTTCTTTTTTCCTTTCTAGGTTTAAAAACGTTGAAATTTATGATCAATTAAATTAAAGAATTGAAATTTTAGGGAAAACCTGGTTTTTTATGGTTAAGCGGAGAGTCGACAAGCGCCCAACCGCCACAGTCGTTGTTGGAAGTTTGGTCCGGAGGGAACCATGAAACATCGAGGTTTCGCTGGGCGAGTGAAGCAGAGAGGCGCTGTCTAGGCCTAAAGGATCTGGGTTTGCAGTAAATTAGGGTTGGGCAGAGAGTACGACGTCGTAAAATGGAGGAAGTGTAAGTGGTAAGGAAGAGAGAAGAAGGAGGAGATGCACAAGAAGAGCACATAATTAATTTGTGGGTGACACGAGATTTGGGGATTAGGGTTAGGACTAAGAAGAGACAGGGAAGTGAGAAATGCTAGAGCTCTGTAATTGGAGAGAGAGAGAAAGAGAGAGACGGATGATTTTAAGGTCGGAGACCGGGAAATGGGAAGTAGAGGTGGCACTGTGGCAGTGTATCTGTTTGGTCGTGGGATATATATTTTACAATAATGCTATTCTTATCATATTTTTATACCATGTTTATTGTACCATCTTACGTATCATTATTGTATTGTCAAGGTATTTTTATTTTTATTTTTTTAGTGTCCAATATATAAATATTAATGCTATTCTTATCATATTTTTATACCATGTTTATTTATTTTTTTTTTATTTTTTTAGTGTCCAATATATAAATATTATATAAATTATCATATAAAATAGTATAAAAATATAATAAATATAGCATTATTATATATTTTAATCTTAAAAAATAAAATGTTAAAAATTTTACAAAAAATAAAATAAAATGTTAAAAAAATTCAAGGGTTTCAAATTAATTTTTTTTTGTGTCAATAAAATAACTTAAATACATCATTATTATTTTAACGTAATTGTCGGCTATGATTATTACTTATCAAGATTGACCACGTAATTGCAAATTATGATGAGCATTTGAACACACCATAAAACCAAAATCCATAGACACACATCATCTATACAATTAAAGATCTTATGTATTTAGTGGTCAAAAAAAAAAAAAAAAANAAAAAAAAAAAAGATCTTATGTATTTGCTTATTGATTTTGGTGAGAATTTCGAACTTGAATTATTGTGAAAAGAAATATAAATAATGAACAAGATATACATACACATCAACTTGAGAATGCATTATTATAAAGACAACAGAAGAATGTATTAATTAGACAGGGATTTTTTGGTATCTGAGTAAATGAGTTTAGTTTGAAAGGCTTGGGACTTGGGTGATACAGCGGCCAATATTACAATGCCACTGAGCAATGCCAGCCCCAAACCTAAACAATTAACAACCAAGGACTCTGGACAGTGTTTGGATACATTCCTCCTTGTTTGTAAGAATGTCAACTTCTCCAAAAGCCCAGTTTCTGCTGTGGCCACAGCTAAACCATAAGTGTAGAGTCCAAGGAAGATGTGCCAAGGCAACACCCTTAGCCTTACTGTGCGCACTTCCCCTCTATGCCAGAAGCTCAGGAAACCCATCAACCACTGCAATCAGAAATCTAATAACATCAGCCACAGATTTAATTTTCAAATATTAAAATTTGTTATTTTGACTATTTTCTTTCTTTTCTCTGTTTTTTTAGTTTATTTCTTTATTGGGTGGGCTTCCTTCTGGCCCATTTGATGAATTATTTTCATTGATAATCTGATTGAAATGGCCTACATGCTTCCCATAATATACAAGTATCCTAAGCATCTCTGCTTAATGATAATATTGAAATTGCCAGACTTTTGTCATCAAGTTATTAAAGATAGAGTCCAATATTAACACAATAATTAATTATGTATCTTAAATATGTGTTCTGAATTACCATCAATTGGAAAAAAAATCCAAATAAAACTTAGAAAGTTAGAACTTGAGTTTCTTTTTTAATGAAACTCAGGGAGAGGGACCACAAATGGCATCACTACCTCTTTACGTGTCACCTATGATCACTATCCCCCATAAGGATTAAATAATAATAATAATGCACTTTCCCAGGAAACAAACACTTTGTTAATCTAATCCCAATATTTTTTTTTGGCCAGGGAATCTAATGCCAATATTAGTTTACAGAAAACCAAAAATATGAGTTAATTTAGAAGTATGAAGAACAGACCTGAGCTCCAAACAAGAGAATGCAGATCAAACCCATCCAAGAATGCAGACTATAGAAATTAGCCACAATACCATTCTGCCCTTGAAACTTTGTCCAAATTCCAAAGATCCCAGAAGCCAAAGCCACGCCTTGAAGACACAAATGTACTGATTTCTTCAAACTCCTTGAACCAGGCAACCACCTATGTACCAGAATCGCTGGGGCCAAAAAAAAAACTCAAAACCCAACTAATAAAAATGCTTCCTTTATCAATTAAAGGGTCTACTTTTTTTATCAAAAAAACTTATTGGTTCTGCCAGTACCTTCTCCGCTAATAATAATAAAGCCAATGACCATGAACAGAGGATGAAGAACCTGGAAAAACAAGAACAACCCACATCAGCTTTGGCCTCAAAAATTGAGAATCTTTCTGGGTTTTCAGAGCAATTTAAGAAATGTGAAGAGGAAAAGTGGAGAGGGTACATACTGCATAGGTGAGGCCCTGGTCTTCTTGGGAGGAAGAGTGAGGAAGAAAGCTGGACTTGAAGGACAAAGCCCAAAATAGGACCAGCACTGCAACTAGAAGCCCTGAGATCCTGGCAAAGAAAAGCACTGGGACTAGTGAAGTAGACATTGAAGAGGCCATGGTTCATGCAGAGCTCAGTCACAGTGTAAGTGGTAGAAGCCTTTTATTTTATCTACCGACAGCTGAGCTCTAGATCTACACTGATACTACCCATTTTGAGTAAAGGAATTTCCTTTTTGGAATTCTTTACGTAGAAAAAGTGGCATTGACTCAGATGTCCCACTAGAGGAGGGTACCCCATTGCACTATCTATTATTATTAATTTTTTGTTTGCTTTATAATCTCTGTTACGGATAAAAGTGAGTTTGACACGTTTGTGTCCTGTTTCAGCATTAATGTGGAGTAAATCAAGATGCTTTGTCAAACTATATAGTACTTGGTTCAAGACACATAATGTTACAATACACAAAAGACTTCATAGAATTGAGTGAGAGGCACTTAAATTGCTCCGGGCACTGTGGTCATTAAAACTCTTTTTGAGTGTGTATGACTCCTCTGTTTTAATCTCTGTTGAGTGTCTGCTACTACGCACATGATGCAGAAATTTTTCAATAACCCTGGATTAATGCAGAGGGACTTTGTCCATTATTTATATGTGTGAGTTTGTCTATTGTTGATATGTGATGCAGTAACAGACAACAATCTATAAAATACGAGTTGATGTGTGGTACAGACAAAATGTATAAATTAGGTGTTCATCTGTTGAGTTATCTAAATCTTAATGGAACACTTTGGTCCTAATCTAACAAAGACCACCTGATTTCTTTCCAAAATTGCATTGCATGTATATTAGTGCTATTTCACACAGTAATATGACTTTGTCCACTTTGAATTACCATTCTATGGAATGATGTAAATCAGTTAATAATAAGCGATTTAATCAAAACAAGATTAATTTATTTTCAGTTGAAATTAAAAACTGCCATGGCAACACCTTGCACTTTTGTGCCTGACTTGTCCAAAGGTATTGCTTGGACAACCCTTACAGATTTTTCCAAGTCAATGATCACCTGCCTGTAAGAATATGCTACATATCCACCCTTGAGTAGAAGGAACTGTCTATTGATTCTGTCAAACTGACTCAAAGCATTTTCGTCATTGACGGTGTGTGGTGGGTTTCTGTTGGGGCAGGCCCTTTTGCAAGTCTACCAAAATTTGAAGAAGAGTTTTGTTTACTCCTGTCACCGTAGAAAAGTGTTGCCTGCAGCTACCTGCAAGAAAAATAGAAGCCTCCACATGGCTTTCAGTCTTTGCCTGCCAATTAGCCTCAAAGAATTACCTTTCTGATCCATAGCCCATCAAATTGCCAAGTGAGGAGGGATGAAAATGAAATGATCATGTCATCCGGATAAGGCTGAACTGCATAGGACAGAAACTGGTCACGGGAGGTTCCTGTACTAATTAAAACCACATAGGCTTAATTAGGTGGTGAAGTTACCAATTGCTCCCGTTTTGTCTCTTATCATAATGAATGTAGTCATTGTGACTTTACTAATAAATTATTAATATGCAAGGCCGGCTTAGATTACTCCTAGACAGAGATTGTCAACTTGCTCCTGTAGGTTTGCAGTTCACTTAGCCCTTAACGTCTGGCCAACAAGGTAGTAATATTCACGTATATATCAAGGACTTCAAAGATAGAGAAGCTTTGGGGTTAAAGTTGAAACAATGAAGTTACAAATCAGACAAAGCTAGCTCTGTCTGTGATAGCAGACAGAGCTTGTATTAAATGGAGAAAATGTTCCATGTATTTTGCTACCTAGCTAATATTACATAACAAAGAACAGGTAATGGGTAATTTTCTTTCTTCTTTCATTTTTGTTTTACTATATGGCTCTGTACTCATGGATAACTTGGACGGCTAAACCCTGGTAAAATAGCTCCACTGAAAATTAATGTCAGGCTCTAAGACACTGCAGCTTTTATAAATTGTTAATTATCTGCCTAAGTTCCCTAAGTGTGTGTGTGTATATATATATATTTATTTATGTTTCTGTATTTTCATATAGTATTTTCGGAGTAGCTGACTTAGTAGTCACACATTATTTATAAAAGTCTCAAAATTGAGGTACCACCTCCCTCTCCAATCGTAACTAATAAAAAAGAAAAAATATTTCATATTAATTACCCTATAGTAGATTGTAGCCCAAGAAATTCACAAAACTTCACACAACACGACATACAAAGAATCTAAAATTAGTCATGACAAATAGACAAAGCCCGTCCATTAGATACCATCCATATGAAGTAGCCAGCTAGCAAACCATCTTACCACCACTACTACATATACCCCCATTGAATTAATCTCCTCATAAACCAGATAAACACAGAGGAATAGACGAGAGATAGAGAGAGAGAGAGAGAGAGAGAGAGAGAGAGAGAGAGGAGAGAGATTATGGAACACTTGAGCAAGTACTTCAAAGTGGGGAAATGTGAAGGGCAAAAGGTGGTGGATGGTGAAACCATGCCACTAGTGCTGCAACCTACAGAAGCCAATGAGAATGATGTGGAGTCCCTTATTTTGGCTTTGAAGAAGAACAAGGACTGGTTTGAGCAGATGATTATCAAGAACAGTGCAGTCCTCCTAAGGGGTTTCGATGTCAGGAATGCAGAGGAGTTCAACGATATTGTCGAAACATTCGGCTGGGATGATATTCGTTATGTTGGGCCGGCACCCCGGACACATGTGCACAAGCGAGTATGGACTGCCAATGAAGGACCTCTTTCAGAATTCATATACTATCACCATGAGATGGTGTTGGTAAGCGCATATATATTAACTTCTAAGTTACTTAATTGAAATGCTACCTTATTATGCCAAGAACATCAGATAACTAATGCCCTCTTTCTGTTAGTTAGCTGCAAAATCAGTAGCTGAGTGTGTGATCTATTTTGTTATTAAGTGTGTGTGTTAGCAGCAACATCAACCTATACTCTTCTTTTCAGAAAAATCTTCAAGGTAATGATATCATAGGAAAGTCAGTTTTCAGAGCTTTCGGTTCTTCTAACTTTCTTCAAACCAACCAAAGACTGAATGTACAATTTTTCAAATCTGATCGATCACCAAGAAGTAATACTAATACAACATCAATTGTTAGATTCTTTGATGAGATCACTGTTTGATGACCAATAAGCCTATAATAGAATGTAATCATACTTGGTCATTACTACCATATGATATTCTTAATTGAGTTGAGTCATAACACATTTTCGAATGAATTCTTTAATCTAAGTCAAACATAAACTCAGTCAAACCTAATATCAACTAGTATATCATTTTTATGCACCACATATATTAATGGGGGTTCTGTGTTGATGCAAAGGATTAAGCATATACTAGATTTGTTAATTCTTACACCCTAACATCATTCATTCATTAAACTATATATGTATTCAAATGTAATACAATCTCAGTTACCTTACACTTTCAAACAATTCTAATCCAAAGAGTTGACCCAATATTGGCGCATCTGCAACTTAATAAGCTCTTCTTAATATTTAACCTTACTTTTACTGTGTAACTAATAATTAACCAGATTAAGGAATATCCCAAAAAAGTGATCCTATTCTGTGAGACACCACCACCGGAAGGCGGAGAAACACCATTTGTTCCAAGCTTCCGAGTAACAGAAAGGATGCTGAAGGAGTTCCCAGAAACTGTAGAAGAAATGGATGCAAATGGGTTGAAGTACAGTTTCACAGCTCTTAGTAAGAACAGTACAGGTTCTATGAGGGGTAGGGGTTGGGAGGATGCTTTTGGCACATCAGACCGTGCAGAAGCTGAGAGAAGGTATGTACATAAAAGATACCTTCCAATGTAAACGAAAGAAAAACAACAGAAAGACTTAGTAACTAAAAAGCCTAAGGTAATTAATGAAGATGCTGATCTAACTATATACGAAAATATATGTTGTGACTGCAGGGCTAATGCCTTAGGCATGGACGTTGAGTGGCTCTCAGATGGTGCAATTAAGACAACATTGGGGCCAAGGTCGCTAACGAAGGTTTTTGAAGGAAGAAAAGGAAGAAGAATGTGGTTCAACACAGTTGTAGGCATGCATGGGAAGGAGCACAGCTCGGCCATGATGGCCAACGGAACGGAGATTCCAGAAAATGTGGTGAAGAGATGTGAAGATATAATTGAAGAAGAAAGTATCCAATTTAAGTGGGAGAAGGGTGATGTTCTCTTCTTTGATAACTTGGCTTTGCTCCATGGAAGAAGGCCTTCTCTTCCTCCCAGGAGAGTCTTGGTAGCCACATGCAAGTAGTGATCTGGGTATTATAATAAACATGCCCAAAGCATTTTCCTTATTGATGGTCTGTGAACTGTTGTGGGATTTTGTTTGGGGGCAGACCCTTTTACAAGTCTACCAAAATTTGAAAGAGCTTTGTTTATTATGCCATGCAAATTAATATGTTTAAGTATTTGGACATACTGTCTAATTAAGCACTGCAATGAAAGACTTGATAGCAAGTTTAACTGTTAAATGAATTGCAATACAAAAGAGCAGTCGAGGACTTGTTTATTAGTGACTGATAGAGCGATAGTTTCTCGTCCAGTTGGCAGAGCCGAAGTCTCGGGCAACCATCATTAAAAAGTGCATCTCTTAATTCTTCAACCTGATTTTGACTTGACCAGTTATACCTGGCAAGCCCTCAACATCCCCATGCCAAATTTTCCACCTTCAATTTTCCAACGCCAATAATATGTTTTAAACCCATAGCAAACAACGGAATGCCTCCATTGCATCCAGAAACAAAGTAAAATGGGGCCAAAATCTAAACTCACGCCTCACAAATATACAAAGTTTTCTATCAATAAGATAAAATTCGAGGCTTCTTGATTAGGTCAATAAGACTGTTAAATCAGGGGAAACAGATAAAAGACAATTTGATGCGAAATAAAGAACACATTTCCTTCTATTTATTTTCTGGACAAGTTAAAATACAGAAAACATTAGAACAGCTCCAAATCTGTTTGTTGTTTCTTGTGGGCCGATGGGGGATTGGGGTTTTACCCAATATAAAACTTCCAGATAACCAAGTGCCAACTATGGAGCGTGAGGAGACATGGCCCGGCCACGACCCCTTCCAACATAGCCTCCATAACCCCTTACATAGTAACCACCACGACCACGGCCACCACGTCCAGGACCACGGCCACCTCGACCACCCCGATACCTTGTAAAAGCGCCGAAAGTCTACAACAAACAAACAACCAAATTGATGAAAATTTCCAAAATTAGGATAGGAAAAAACCAAAAGGCAGTACCTCTGTATCTATCTTTATTTGCTCAGAGTATCTAGTCCTTCCATTCTGATCATAATTAAGAGCGTTGCAGGAGATGGTATCAAAAAATTCATCCTTATTGTATACAGGCTGGGATACAAAAGCAAAATTAAAAAAATTGAGATGTCAGAAGGGATAAAAAGATTATTTCTTATATAGAACTCATCTAGCTTCACCATGAAAAATGAGATAGAAAAGTTCACCTTGATATCATCCTTTGGCAACTCCACATCATCTTCATCTTCAGTATCATCTTCGTCACTGGCTTTTCCATCCCCCTCTTTGTCCTTGTAATTAGGTTTGTTACTCTTACCAAGATGACCCCAAACCTCATCCTTATTGAACTTCTCATTCATTGCCATGAAATCAAAATCTTCAGTGAATTTTGTCACGGGACGTGAACTCTGCACACCATATTAAGTGTTTGGCACCATCAGGGTTCCCAAAAACTACAAACAGTTTATTCATAAGCGTAGATTGAATGTAATCAGAGGAAATCCTATATTTGGATAATTTATATTTTCTCCCATGTATCTCTTGCTATGGATTAAAAATTTTGGATAAGCTGAAAATCATTATCTTCACTGACTGAACAAGTCCAATCAAGAAGTTTCCATTTCAATTCGCATTTAGGTCATCATTCAGATTCTACAAAATGCAAATTTATCAAAGATCCTCAATTAATCAATTCTGAAAAAGTAAATAACACATTACCCCAGTTCCTCGTCCTCTTTCACGCCCCCTATAAGTATAACCATGGCGATTTTGGAATGGAGCTCCATTTGGCTGGAATATATATATATATAGATAGAGGGGGGAGAGAGAGAGAGAGAGAGAATGTTAGAGACCTCATTGCATTCGGGTCAGATAGAGTGGATAATAAAAGAAAATATATGAGCTTAAATTTCAACTTTAGTTTAAAATTGTGATAACCGGCAATCCAAAAATTCCAACAATACAGAAATTTAAAACCAGAACAGACTTCAGAGTGACAATTCCACATAAATCTAATTAGGGCCCTCAAAGATACGTAAATAAATGTAACAAAGAGAAACTAAAACAAAAACCCACCCCATCTTATCCTAAACACTAGCAATTCAAACAGCTATGCCTGTCCAATAAGTTGAATGTTCCCCCATTGAAGTATAACAATCCAACTTTTTACTAAATCCATCCACATATGAACAGAAATAGAACTATAAGAAGCAGGAGCCAAAACAAATAAGTTCAAGAGCATGCATGCATGTATATGTGTGTGTGTGCACATTCATGTATGAGAAAGCACACCTTTTGACCAGCCCGTGCAGGTGCTGGTAATGGCAAAATTGGTGGCTGAGGTTCAGCTGGAACTGGAACTGACAGTTCTGGTGAGGTTGACGATGAAACTTGAACCACCTCCACATCCTTGTGAGCTGTTTGCAAAAATTGAGATGAAGACACTGCAGCAGATCCAGGCTGCAACAGCTGACCTGGGGTTACCAAAGAAGGTACTTGTGTCTCTGTACGTACGGAATTGGATGTCCCAACAACAGACGAAGTAGATTGAGAAATGCTTTGATAATGCAAGGTTGGACCGGAAAGCAAATGAGGCTTGTTAGAGATTGGTGGTACAACAGTACTCACATCTGGGCTTGAAGTGGTCAGAGAAGAAAGTGATGGCAAGCTTGCACTAAGCATGGCCGCAGAAGGGGCAGAACTTGGTGCCTTGTTGGGCATTGAGCTTGGCAATGTTTCAGAAGCTAGTGAGGTAGAAGGCACTGGAGGCAGTGCAGTTTGCAAGGTTGATGGTGGTAAAGAACTAGAGGTCAAACTAGTGGAACTAATACTGGCAGCAGGAACCAATGGTGATGAAAAATCAGGTAAGTTTGAAGCTCCAGTGGGTAAGGAGGCATTAAAATTTGGATATTGCAATGGCTGCTGCATTGAAGAAGCCATTGATAGCCCAGGTGGTGGTCGAAGCAAAGGTTGCTGGTGTAACTGAGGAAGCCCATTCGGAGGGCCATAGTATCCTTGCCAGTACATAGGCATAGGAAGCCCACCACCATTTGCACTTGGAGGAGGAGGCGAAGCACCCCATGACCCTATATTCCCTCCAGGTTGATATAAAGGTAAACTCCCTTGGAAAGTTGGACCAGGAAGTCCCAATTGTGCAGTATGGGGATTAATATCAGTCAAAGATACACTAGCAGGTGAAGGCAAGCTCGAGGTTGAGGGGGCTGGGCGGGAATAGTGAGACTGCAAAAGAGAGAGAGAATAAATTATAAAAGCGGTTAACTAGATGCATCACAAAATTTTAAATTCCTTCTGTACCTGAATAATAGCTGGATCATTGTTTATAGGTGGTGTAGGCTGAACAGGTGGAGAAGACTTAACCTGTAAATCCTGGAAATAAAAGCAAAAATAAAATACTTTGTGTGATGATTACATAGAACTGTAAACAGAAATGAATCCAAGTCTACAAAGTTCCAAAAGAAGACATGATGACATTACGGCAAGTTACATGCCACATTATGCATCAGACCATTAGAGTTACTCTTCATATTATATTATTATTATCCTAAACTTCAAGAATGACCATATCTGAGGTGGATTTTACTCGCACTGTAGTAGTCAACACCAAATTGCAGCAGTAAATGCTTAATTTTTACAATCCCTAGAAAATCAAATTCCATACCAGAGATTGAACAAAATACATTTGTCGAGTAATTTAAGATTATCAAAAATACACATGCAAGTGATTTGCACGACCACAGAGATCTTAGTTTTTTTTTTGGTAAACTATCAAACCTCAATATGGAGCACTATTGCAAATGTGACTCCAGACTAAGTATAGTCCTAGGTTCTTAGGCATCTCTGTTTACCATACCTTGATGTCACTCCCACGGAATAGTATATACTCATAAACTTTGTCACCCGGAGGGATCTGTGGTCCATCTTTTTTCCTTCCTTCTGTTCCAAAAGATCGTACTGCCATTTAAAAAGAAGTAACAAATTAGAACCAATTTACCTACCCATAGCTCAACCATAGCACTTAAACTACACAACATATATCATACGGTACATGCGACTGGAACTATCCATAAAACCATTTCACGCTTCATAACTCAGCATGATGGCCTCTAAAATTTACACAAACTAAGATCTTCAATCTTTATTTTCATACATGATTATATATTTCAACATTGCTAATGACATTCACTTATACCATTTTTGATAGCATTATGATAATGAACCAGAAATAAAAGGATGCAACCATAATTTGAAAAAACAAATAACCATGCACCACAAGTGGCTGGTTATATATCAAGATATCTTATTCATGCCATGCAACCGTGAAATGCAATAAAGTGAACAAAAGACATCCCAAATCTTGGAGATCATTTGTGCATTTAAAAAATCAAGCAGACCGCAACCACAAGAAGTGATGACCGTGACACAGAAAACCAACATGCAGATCAGGTTACCCTTTATCACTCCCACCATCCCCCTTCCCTCTTATTCCTCTAAAAAGCAAATAATTGACATCCATAATATTTTTCAAGTAAAAATTTTTCTTCTCTGTGTTTCTTTTGCTTAGTTTTTGAGTTGGGAATTCAAATCAGAAATTTCTTCATTACCATATCAGTGATGGTATCAAGGAAAGTGCAATTACTATGAAGCCAAATTCCTTTATGAGAAGTAAATAGTGACAATAAATGGTTAATATAGGTAATTACAACAAATATGACGCAATTTCAGAAATCCATTTAGCCCTTGCCAACTATAGAATAGATAAACCATTATACATCTTGCTAAAATTAAGGACTTGTACAATTTATACATAAAAACACATTGAGCCACATTAAATCCTCACTAGACATACACTAACGCCCGAATCACATACTTGCATAAACACAAACACGCACAGATACATACAAATATGTGTATGTCTCTTTGCAACTGATTATCAATTTTTAATAGCAGATTCACAGTTAACGAAATTTTCAAAATCCGAAGTCAATAATAATTATAAAATATAATACTGTTAATCTAGACCACCGTAACTAGTAAATAAACTAAGAAATCAATTCAATAAAATTACAAATAAAAAATAATTAAAAAAAAAAATCCTGAGAATTAGAAATCGAAGGCTAGCGGTTAAACTCAGTACCGTTTCTGAGTCCAATACTGGACTCTTCCGTGTTGATGTTGTAAAGAACGCCTTCGTATCTGATCTCACTCTTCGAAGTCAAACTAATCAAGCTTCCTATGTACGAATCGGCCGCTGAGGTCGATCTGGAAGCAGTCTCCGAAGCCATGGCCTCTGATTTCAAACTCTAACACATACAGATTCAAGAGGGAGGGAAGGAGAGTAGGGTTTTGGTTTTGGGGGTGGCTTTGAGATTATCGGTTTGCTGTCCGTGGAAAAGAGGGAGATCCTCCTATTTAATACCTAAGATTTTTTGCGTTTTAGGTAATTTGATGAGTATTGATAAGTTGGCCAATGGCAAAGAGACACGTGGGTCGGTCTCGGACTTGTTGGTCTTTTCGGTCGAATTTGGGGAGAAATGGGTCCAAATTGTACTTGTTTAGTAAACGAGGAATCGCAGTTGGGTTTCTAGTGCTGGGTTGCTGGAGATCGTCCACTGCTGAATCAAGGAACCTATTATAGTGTGGCAAAATGAGTTTGAATTCAGTGTCGAGGATATGGTATTATGGCGATTTGGTCCATTGAGTAGTATGTTCCATGCACGTATATGGTAACTATGATTTTAGTGCGAGCGACCATCATATTCTATGCTAACAAACTTTTTAGCATGAGCAAGCATGACATTTATCGTAAAAACTTTTTAGTACAAGTAAATACATACTCTAAAGTAATTAACCTTTAACGCGAGCGATAATTGAATAATATGGTACTAGTTATTTGGTACGAGCAAACATTACATTCAATGGTAACAAACTTTCTAGAGCGAGCGAGTACACATTCTATAATAACTAACTTTTTGTTGCGAGTTAGCATTACATTTTATTGTAATTAGCATTTTGAAGCAAGCGAGCATCAAATCTTGTGGTAACTAGCCTTTTGAGGCAAGCAAACATCACACTTTATGATAACTAGCCTTTTGATGCGAACAAGCATACAATTTATAGTATTTAACCTTCTAGCGTGAGAGAGCATTACATTTATGGTAACTAGCATTTTGGCACGAGTAAGCATTACATTCTATAGTAACTAGTCTTTTGGCGCAAGGGAGCATCGCTGTAAAATTCAAATCTATGGAACAAGGCATAGATAAAAGCACAAATGCTTTTACTCATTTAGAAGTGCTTTTGGCCCTTTCAAAAGCAATGCCAAATTAACGAGCCCTTCATTGTTTTTTTCTTTTTGTTATTGTACATATTAGAACAAGGCATACAATTAAAACAAAAAATTTTCTTACAAAATAACGAATATACAATGTTATATTTTCCCTTAATCACAAATGTCATGTTTAATTACCCACATACTAATACATCATACTTATTCTTAAGCACAAATCGTAATTATGTTCTTTATTCTTTTTGTCTTTTTAGTAGATACAGCAACTGCAAATGATCGCAACCATGAACATTGCTTTATAAAAGTAGAACACATTTTGGAGCTACGCCACGGGGTATGATGTATGTGTAATGCTTGCAAGTTTATCTTTGGGTGCTAATTAACAAAAGCTTTCAATATGTGGGCAACCCATTTAAGATGAGTTCATTTGTATTTATAGTGTTCATGTTAATCCTTTAATAACGTTTTGTGTTTGTGCCAATCTATATACCTAAAATTAAGCTCCACATGAATATGACTTGTGGTCTATTTGTGTTCGTGCTGTATTTGTATTGTGTCTTAAATGGACCAACCATGAGCTATTTTCAATTTTATTTTCTTAGTGTGAAAATCTTAATTTATGATATTTTTACTTTATCTTAAATAGATTTTAACCTTTTTTCACTTGAAAATTGAATTTTTTTATTAAAATGCTGGTTAAGAATGTCAAAAACAATGTTAGACGACATATGTCAACCATAGGTTATACTTTTCCATATAATTGGTTCATATTTTCCACATAGATAATTTAACCATAGGTTCAAATAAAATGACAAAAACTTCCTTCTTGTCTTTTGGGAGGGACAATGCAAATTTCTGATATATGATTTAAATAAAGGGTATTTTAGTTAAATGACATAGCAAATTTATAAGATTAGCTTAGGGGGTGATGGATGAAAAGAAATAGAAATATATAGAATTATAGATAAAAAGGAATTAGAAATATGATTAAAAAATTCACCAGGTAACGGAAAACACTACTACAATGACAGAAATACCCATCCTAAAAAATTCGAACTCACCGTTATAAAAATTCGAATGGCACGATCGTAAATTACATAAACCGCAAGCCGAAAACAAAGAACCAAAACAATGGAAGGCGAGCGTGGGTTCCCCGCAAACTCGCTTGCATTCTCAAACTCAGAGCACTGAAAATCAAATAGCCGTTGTACGGACATCTGGAGTTAGGGTTTTCAAGAAAGCCAAATATTTTATATTTCCTCAGTGTTCGATTTTCGTTATATTAATAATAATTCTGCGAGAATTTTGGGACGGAATTAGGGTTTCGCCGTGAGAAATCGTGATGTTCACGCCGCAGAGAAAGTCGCTGGCGCTGACGCCGAGGAGCGGCGGCGTGCTTTCGAACCATAGGAACGCTGCGAAGGGTAAAGCCGTGGCGTTTGTGGACGGTCTACCGCCGCCATTGGGTTCGCTGAGCGAATTCGGGCCCAAAAGGACGCCGGACTTGGGCACAGGGGATATGGACGATTGGAGGAGGTTTAAGGAGGCTGGATTGCTTGACGAGGCGGCTTTGGAGCGGAAGGACCGCCAAGCGCTTGCCGAGAAGGTAGAGAGGCTTAAAACCGAGGTTAGTAACGAAGTCTCTTTTTCTTCTCCCTAACTTTTTGTTTGATTAATTTGATACTGGTCACTGGGTTATTTCCATATTAATTTTGGGTACCCTTTTTAAGAATTTGTGGGCACTATATGAAGATTCAACCTTTTTGCAAGGGAGCAATTTTGTTTTTTTGCCTGATATTAATCTTCTAATATATTTGTTGTTGGGCAGCTCTTTGATTACCAGCATAATATGGGACTTCTTCTGATTGAGAATAAAGAGTGGACTTCAAAGCATAAAGAATTGAGTCAAGCTTTGGCTGAAACTCAAGAGATTCTTAAACGGGAACAGTCTGCTCATTTAATTGCAATGTCTGAAGGAGAGAAGCGGGAGGAGAATTTGAGGAAAGTATTGATTGCTGAGAAGCAGTGTGTAGCTGAGGTATGATACGTTTCAACTCTGTATGCACTTTCTAGCCGCTGGGCTTGTTTTGTCAATTTGTATAGTAGATGTTTTTGGGTTAGATTTATGGATATGGATGTATTTCATCACTGCAGCTCGAGAAGGCTTTGCGGAAAATGCAGGAGGAGCATGCCCAAATGAAGCTTACATCCGAGGCAAAGTTGGCTGATGCAAATGCATTACTTGTTGGAATTGAAGAGAAATCTTTAGAGACAAATAAAAAATTTGCTGCTGCTGAAGCCAAGCTCGCTGAGGTTAACAGAAAAAGTTCAGAGTTGGAGATGAGATTGCAAGAGGTGGAGACACGGGAAAATATTCTTCAAAGGGAGCACCTTTCGTTAAGTACAGAGTATGCTCTATGCCCCAAGATACTTGCATTTAGGATGTGCTCGTTTCTAACAAATATAGCCCCTCTGTTCTTATTGATTGTGAGACATCTTTTCACTTATGATGTAGTCAGTGAAAAATGTCTTCATTTAATTTATTTCTGACATGTCTTTCAGCTATGTTAATGCAAAGTGTACTCTATGTTTGCCATCATTATAGTCTATTTTAATAATCATTTTATTCACATTGTTTGGTGCATTTGAATTTTAAAATTAAATCTGACTTGTTATTGTCATTAGGCGAGAGGCACACAAGGCAGCTTTTTACAAACAAAGAGAAGACTTGCAAGAGCGGGAGAGGAAGCTACAAGAAGGGGAAGAGAGGCTATGCAAGACTCGGAGAATTCTGAATGAGAGAGAGGAAAAAGCAAATGAAAATGATATGCTTATTAAGCAAAAGGAGAAATACCTTGAAGAGGGGCAAAGTAAGATTGATTTTTCAAATGCAACGTTGAAAGAGAAGGAAGATGATGTGAATAAACGACTTGCTGACTTAATATCAAAGGAAAAGGTGTGTCTCTTGTCTAGATGAGTTTTTTCAGCAACTACAATTTCAGTTTTGTTCATTATTTTTCTGTTATGTTAATTTGTTCGCAGGAAGCTGTTTCTGTGAGAAATATCATAGAGATGAAGGAGAAGGAATTACATGAATTGGAGGAAAAACTAAGTTTACGAGAAAATGTGAGTCCCAAATCTGATGCATAAATAGTATCAATGGATCACTTTGTTGCATCCATCTCTGATGCATATATGGAATTACTGCTGAATTTCTACATTTAGAGTCACAGTTGGTTTGAATGTTATACTATAGTATTCTTCCGGCAGGCAATGGTGTATTATAGCATTCACTTACTAAAAACTTATCCATTGGAAGCACCAATAGATTATAAATTTATAACCAGGTTTTAAAGCATTAATAGATAATAAAATATCACATGGAAAGGAGGGGAACAGAATATATGCTGATACATTTCTTGTCCTTTTAATTCCGATGTAAAAGAGCAGAAAAAGAAACTGGAATGCAGAAAATGGCTTTCAATGGAGGGAGGGAGATCGAATGTTTATTGTCATACAATTGTTCTAGAAGTCTGATACCTTGTATATCTATGGTTTGTTACAGGTGGAGCTTCAAGAGCTGCTTGACAAGCAGAGGGCAATTCTTGATACAAAAATGCAGGAGTTTGAGTTGGAAATGGGAGAAAGGAGGAAATCTCTTGACAAGGAACTGACTATCAAAAGAGATGCTGTGGAACAAAAGGAATCTGAATTCAACCACAGGGAAGAAATGTTGTTAAAGCAAGAACAATCTTTGCATGAAAAATCAGAGAGGCTGAAGGAGAAAAATAAGGAACTTGAAGCAAAGTTGAAAAATCTGAAGGAGAAAGAGAAGGCGATCAAAGTCGATGAGAACAAGTTAGAGGAGGAAAGGCAACAAATACTCTCTGATTTAGACCGCTTTCAGAATCTTAAAGACGAAATTCAGAAGATAAAGGATGAAAACGTGCAACTGGAGCTGCAAATTCATGAAGAGAGAGAGAAACAGGTAATTACCGACAAGGAGAGGTCAGAACACCTCCGTTTACAGTCAGAACTGCAGCAGGAGATAAAGAATTATAGACTTCGGAATGAGTTGCTTTTGAAGGAAACTGAAGATTTGAAGCAGGAGAGGGAAAAATTTGAGAAAGAGTGGGAAGATTTGGATGAGAGAAGAGCTGAAGTTAGCAGGGAGCTCAGAAAAATTGTTGAAGAGAAAGAAAAATTGGAAAAATTACAATGCATGGAAGGAGAAAGGTTGAAAGAAGAGAAACATGCAATGGAGGATTACATAGAGAGGGAGCTTGAAAACCTCAAGTTAGAGAAAGAATCATTTGCAGCCCAGATGAGGAATGAGCAGTTGGTTTTATCTGAAAGGGCCCAATTTGAGCATAGTCAGATGGTTCAAGATTTTGAGTCACGGAGAAGAGATCTTGAGGCTGATATGCAGAAGAGGCAGGACGAAATGGAGAAACACCTGCAGGAAATGGAGAGAGCATTTGAGGAGGAGAAGGATAGAGAACATACAGATATCAATTACTTGAAGGGAGTTGCTGATAAGCAAAGGGAAGAATTAAGATCTGAAAGGAATAGAATTGAAAAGGAAAGGGATGAGCTTGCACAGAGCAAGAAGCAGCTGGAAGTAGACCAACTTGAAATACACAAAGATATTGATCAGCTTTGTATGCTTAGCAAGAAGATCAAGCACCAGCGGGAACAGCTTATTGAGGAAAGACGTCGATTCCTTGCTTTTGGTGAGAGGATCAAGAGTTGCAAGGACTGTGGAGAATTGACAAGGGAATTTGTACTTTCTGATTTCCAAGTACCTCCAATGTACCATGTTGAGGCTGTTACTCTGCCAAGGCTCAGTGATGAATTTTTGAAGAACTCTCAGCATGATTTGGCTGTTTCTGATTTGGAATATACAGAATCAGGATGGGGAATATCTTTGATCCGCAAATGCAAGTCAATGGTTTCTAAAGTATCTCCAAGTAAAAAAATTGAGAATGTTACTGCTGCAGTATCTATGGAGTTACCATCTCTATCATCTAAGCAGATTAATATTGAAGAGAAAGGAAAGGAGCCTAACATGCTTGCCCATGAGGGAGCAATAGGGCATATCAGTCATGAAGATGAGCCTCACCCATCTTTTAGGATGCCTAACGACTCCAACAATGCTCAACCACTCTTATCTGATAACAACATCAGAGAGGTGGATGATGGGTATGCTCCATCGATTGATGATCATAGCTTCATTGACAGTAGGGTGAAAGATGTTCCAGAAGATTCTGGGCAATCAGAGTTGAACAGTGGTCGGCCAAAACCAGCTAGGGGCCGCAAGTCTAGACTGTCTAGAACACGCACAGTGAAGGCAGTGGTTGAAGATGCAAGGAATTTTCTACGAGATACTCCAGAAGAACCATCGAGTGCAAGTATGCTGCCCAATGACAGTGGTTATATTAATGAGGAAAGTCGGGGTGATTCCAGTCTTGCTGAGAAAGCAAATAGTAGCATTGGAAGGAAAAGGTCGCGTGCTCAGAGCTCTAGGATTACAGAAAGTGAGCAGGACGATTGTGATAGTGAAGGACGTTCTGGTAGTGTCACAGCTGGTGGGCGCAGGAAGAGGCGACAATCCGTTGCTTCATCTGTGCAAACACCTGGAGAACAGAGATATAATCTCAGACACCGCAAGACGTAAGTTTCTTAATGTTCTGTATGAATCATATGGCGCAATGGCTGCTAATTTGGAAGTAAATTACAAATGAGTGTTTGCAGTTTCTGTGGTGTGATCAATATTTGGACCAAATTCGGCTGAGGATGTGGTAACTGTACAGGTTTTACATACAGGGATGGACTGAAGGTCTTTGAACTTGCATTACACGTGTATGTGTATATCTATAGACTCATAGATATATTTTTGGTGTGTTATTCTTAGTAATTTTTTGGATTATCACTTTAAGTTTTTCGGACATTTGGAATTCCAACACGATATCAACTCCAGATTTATTTATGTAGTCTTTGGTTGGACTCTTGGTAAATCAATATATGTTTTGGGAAAATTGGTATTTTAATGCACACATGTTTCAGTCTCTTCAATCCACATGTTTCTTTCTCTTTTGGGTGACAAAGAACTGCTTCTTGACCCGTATAAGCCTATAAGGGGGTTTGTTTTGGTCAAGGATTAACTGACCAGTTCAACTGTCTAGGTCCCTATTGTTATATATCAGTATAAAATGTTCATTGTATTCCAGGATAGTCTATTCCAAGTTGTCTAGGCCAACTAATGTCCTAACCAACTTCAGTGCGTACTGGGGTGGCATGTTCACTGTCATTTTGAAATGATTGTTCCTAGAGCAATAAAACCACTTGATATCCTTTTTCTAAAAAGAGAAAGGTTTATTGCTAATAAATAGGTTGTTTGTTACTAAATTGTTACTGGTTTGAGAAATAAATTTGATTCTTTTCAAGTAGTTGGGAGTCTTTCCTATCTTAATCTGAGACAATGTAACTTTCGAAAGATTTAAGGACGATGTAATGTTGAACATGGAGAAATTTATTTTGTTGTTTATTTATCTACATAGATATCTTTTAGTGGAATACATGACTTTTACTGTTTTACATGTGACCTGGTTTGGCATAAACTGTCCAAATTAAGTGCAATTTGATCTTGCCTAATGTGTAGACATTTTCTATGCTGTACCATGTGAGAAAATGAATGATTATCTGAAGTGTTGTATGAACGTTGATCAGTGTAGGCACAGTCACAGCAGCACCAGCTGCGGCTAAACTGAAAAAGAAGAGGAAGGAAGAAGTTGGAGGTGGTGGTGGTTTAGAACCAAATCCTGAATCTCTTTCTATATCATCATTGGGTGTGGCTGGTGAGAATGGCCAAACTGCACAGTTGGTGCAGGTCACAACATTAAAAAGTGTGGAATACTCAGAGGAGCAAGCCGTTAGGGTAAGTAAAAGCCTCCCTTGCATTTTTGGTTTTTTCTAATTTGTGACGGTTTTTAGCTGAAATTTCTAAAACTGTAGGAAGGCCTTGTAACTTTCTGTTTGTTGTGGTACAGTTCAGAACACCAGAAGTTTTTGATGACGATGCTGATGCATCAAAGTTGGTTGAAAATACAGAATTGAGTGTGGATGTTAATGGTACGCCAGAATCTGGTGGTGGCAACTGTAAAGTTGGTGAGAGCGATGATGACTATGATGATGATGATGATGATGAGGAGGAGGAGGAGCATCCTGGCGAGAAGTCAATAGGAAAGAAAATCTGGACTTTCTTCACAACATGATGAGCGAAAATCAAACTCTCGTTCGATAGTCAGAGACTTGGAAAGCTTTGTAATGACTACCTTCTAGTGGGATTTCTTAGAATTTTTTGTTTCTCTTTATCTGCCTTGTAATTCGGTGAAAAATAGGATTTTTTTTTTTTTTGGGGTGGGAGGAGCAAGATTTCTATGTCCAGGACTTAGCTGAAGAGAGTGTTACCAGGAGGCCAAAAAAAGAAGAAGAAGATAGTGTTACCAGCTGTAGCACCTGCTAATTGATAATTGGTGCCGTTTTGACACATTTTTGGTTTTTTCCAATCTATTTCCCTTATCTAGAGATGTATACACTTTAATGTTTTTCCTTTATTGAAAAAATAATTAAGTTCTGTGATCAATGGTTTGAACCCTGTTTAGCCAAATGATTCGAGCTGATATATATAGTGCTAGTAAATTCATCTCTTCATTTTCATACTGTTTTATTACTTTGTGTTTGTAGAATGGTTCTCTATATTGTTTTATGAATGAAAGTCATAAATTGACATTAAATTATGACCGAGTGAATTAGCCATGAAATCTAGTTCTCATTGAATGAGATTTATAAAAGATGTGACTACAATGCAAGTAACTAGGGAATAAGAGATACACAATACACTAAGGCCATGTTTGTTTGGCCGTAATCCATTGTCAGGAATGGGAATAGGTTTTCATTCCAGTGTTTGGTTGGTCTGAAAAGTAATCAAACCATGGAATTGACCTTTGTTGACTGTAATCTAATTACACTAAAGTGGGGGAATTGAAATACCAGCTAGAGGGTGGTATTTCTATTCCATAGTACATATGGAATGTACAATTACAACAAATACCCTTTTATCAATAACTCACGCTTTCCTCACTGCCTCATTTTCTTCGTCGTCTTCTTACTGATGACCATAGTTTAAGTCAGTTAAAGCTCTGCACTTTTTACCTCTCTCTCTCCATCGCCAAATCAGTCTTCTTTTTTTCTTAGTTTTTCTTACCCATATTAATCTCAAAACACCCAAATTAAGAAGAAAGCTTCTAAATCACAAAACACAAATACCCATATCGATCATTAAAAATAAGGATAAATGCATATTGAGAGAGAAGCCTAGAAATTGAATTGGGTCCTAGAGATTGTGCGAAAAAAGAGACGCTTGAGAGAGAGTGAAGCTGTTTTTTTTATTTTAAAAAAAGATTAATGTGGGTTTTTCATTGAGGAACTTTTCAAAACATTTTGCTATGGGGATGATTGGCTGCTAAAAAAGAACATGGGAAAGTTGCAGAGATACCCAGAATGAACAAGGCCATCAATTATCTTTAATTTTTTTTCGATATATATATCAGGCAAACAATCATGAACATATTTTATATATATATATAAGAATGATATTTTTCAAAACTAAAAACAATAAAGATAAATGTTAATTTCTTTCTAATTTTTTTTTTTTTGCATTTAAAGATAAAATGGGTATTATAGGAAAATTGTTAAAATTTTGGTTTAGGGTTTTAATTCTCTTGTCTCAATTCCCAACTTATGCCAAACACTGGAATAGTAATTCATAAAATCATTACATTACGAAATAATTAGGAATGGAATACAATTCACATTCCCATTATAACATTCCGGTCAAACAAATGAGGCCTAAGGGTGCACACGGATCGGTTATCCAATCCACAATATGCGGTATAGCAATTTTCATATTTATATCCGATCCACAAATTCGGATATCCACAAAATCGGATCGGATCGGATCGGATAACGGATAATATCCAAATAATAACATAAAAATTATTTAGCAATTGCACAACATAAAAATCATCCCTCAAATTAATTCAATAGTTACACAACATGAATTTCAAAAATTAAGACAAGCCTCAAACATAACAAGTTTCTACTTTCTAGTATTTCTAAATTTTATACTATATATATTGGGTTAACTGCAATTTAGTACCTCAGGTTTGGGTCAAATTGCAAATTGGTACCCCTAATTTTTTTTTGAATTTTTTGGTACCCCCATCTTCATTTTTTTTGCAAATACATACCTCCGTCAACTATTCTGTCTAAAAGTCTGTTAAATGCTGATGTGGTACTGACACATATGTCAAATGTCTGCCAGATATAGCCACGTGGACAAATAAATAATAAAATATTACAAAAAAATTTTAAAACAAAAAAAAAGAAATAAATTATAAAAAAAAATTTTAAAAATCCACAATTAAATAATAAAAAACTCACAAGAACACTAAACCCATCAATCCCATTATCATCATCTCCATCATTACCCACCTTAAACTTCAACAATCCCAAACCCAGAACAACCTCCTCCTCTCTCCCCTACCTGGTACGAAACTGACGCCCATCTCTCTCATTCATTACTCCAGCACCTATTATAGAACAAAAATACCAAAAAAAGAAAAACGAAACGAAATCAAGAGTTCATCTTTTGGGTTCAATACTACGAGCATCAATTAAAAATTTGATGAAATTATTGATCTAAGCTAACCAGCTCATCTTCTACTGCTTCTTTTTTCTATAGATCTTCTTCTTCTTCCTTCTTTTTTCTCTTTTGTTTTGTCTGTGTTTTTTTTTATGGTGAGGTGGGGCGGGGCTGGGCGGGA
>QANT01000887.1:0-16766 GCA_003254885.1 Purshia tridentata
CACATACGTACAAATTCAACTTACAATTATTGTCTATATAAATTTGAAATAGGTTTGCATAGCTTGCACGTCTACCTAACTTAAATAGCTAGCTTGTACGTCTAGCTACCTAGCTTAAAAAAGGTCAACTACTAGGGGAAAGGTATCTTACAAAAAAATGTATAGATGGAAAGTTGAGTGAGTTAATAAATAGTTAAGAATAATATTTGGGTCCCTTTTTGGGTTTTGGCAGTACTGGCGTAAGATCGAAATTATTCACTTTTTAGATTACTTATTATAAATCATTTCTACAAATAATCAATTCAATTGAAAATTTTTTAGTTATATAATTGTTATTAATTAAATAGAAAAAATTAATGATTTGGTTCAAAAATCACTTTTTAATCGAAACCATTTATTTATTTTTCTATATAATCGATAACAGTTATATAATCAAAAGATCTCTAATTAATTTGATTTTTTTCAGAAATGATCTTTAATAAATAATTTAAAAAATAAACGATTCCGATCATGCGTCGACATTATTGAAATTGCAATTTAGAGAAGTAAGTTGACCTTCAAGTGCCCAAGGGATGACTCAAGTATTGTTCAATAGTTAAAAGGGATAACTTATTAAAAAAATAAGACATGGATTTTCATAAATAACAAAAGAGTTTGAAAGGGTTTTCCTTAATTTACTATATAAAAATTTCAACAAAATATCTAGTTACTGGTGTTATTTACGTAATTTGTAAAACAAATCACAAACAAAAGTACATTCCTCATTAAATTACACCAAGAAATCATGATGTTTAATTTAGATACATACCTCATTAACCATATCCGAAAGACTGGACTCTATGGGTTCAAAAAAAGNAGTAAGGGAAATCATTTCCTGTTTTAAGAGCTGATACCATAACTGAGCATCTCCTTCAAGATGGAATGAAGCTAGTGATACTCGATCGCCTTCGGGAGTGTCTTGAAAGTCAAAGAATTGCTCTGCTCTGCACAACCAGCTGGTTGGGTCTTCTACACCATTGAAGCGTGGAAAATCAAGCTTCACCAATTTGGGTGCCAAGGATGCACTAGATCCTGAATGGTTCCTCCCGCTATTGCCGCTGCTTCTCTTCTCATTAACAGAAGCTGAATTTTCCTTGGAGATGAGTGTAAGCTGTTCCATCCGTGCATTGAGCTTCTCAAACATGCCTGTCATTTCCTCCAGCATTTTTTTCTGCCCACTGGACAAGGAAATCATAGTCTGCTCTAATTGATCAACACGTTGGTCCATGCCTGTGCTCTGATACCACTGTGGTACAAACGTACCTCCTTTGGTCCTCCCTATCTTGACAAGTGATAAAAAATGGAAAAAAAAAGGATAAGAACTGAGTTACTTTGAGGGAACTCAAGCCTCCGGATTCACACAAGTGAATATAATAATTCTCCAATATCTTTTATTCCTCTTCAAGTCTTTAAATAAAGACGTTACAAATACTGCAACCCAACAAAATAGGGAAATCTTAACAAATAACAAAAGTGTCCCACTCTATCCTAAACAATAGGAGATAATGGACTTATATGAACTCAACTAAAGACCAGGTCTTACTCAACCACTAAAGAGACCCAATCAACATTAGTGACCCGTAACACTGGCCACCTTTAATTTTTTGCTGCAGATCGTATTTCTGTGTGACGGCTTCAATTACGTTGTTCACTGCAAAGAATGTGTTAGGTCCTACAGAACAACCCAAATCGGCAATCCGGAATATTTTGCCTGAAACAATATTTTCAATGGCAAGGTTTTCGACTATTTCTGCAACCACCATTTCTCTTGCACGATCGGCTGCGTTTCTCTACAGTAAATTAATTCAAATATACAATTAATAAATACAATTGATTATGGACATATATACATGTATATATATATATATAAGCTTTTTCAATTAATTGTTAGGTAGACCTGACGAGAAGAGTTTTTGGAGTAGCTGCATTCTCCATCCCCACCAGTCATTGCGTAGCCTTCAGACGATGTGCAGCTCATTTCTCCTTCCATCTCCTCTCTCTCTCTCTCTCTCTCTCAAACACACTGCAAAGAAATTATCAGAATGGCTAAACGTGCAAGCGCACATCTTTAATATATAATTATATATATTAATATTATAATCTATCCTCCTGATGTGTATCATGATGTTCGATATTATAAACTAAAGAAAAGTGATGCGATGTGACACTATCATTATCAAAGATTTTCCATTAATAATATATACCAAAAAAATAATGAACGACTATTTTATAGTGAGGCGACTTCAGCACTTGATCCAATGATATATGACTGTGGATGATTGATCCAATAGCTGTTTGAAAAAGTTTTATAAACAAAACTAAGTAACAAATTTTATAACTAGTGCGATGACCGTTACACTATTATATGATATTAATAATCTATACATTATAAAATTGGTGAATAAAAAATTTATATTTCTAACATAAAGTATTTATAAATTAATAATTTGCATATGCCACCTCACTTTTTTACAAAACAATTTGAAAAGAGTGCTTCTATTTCTACTCACTTGTCTTATTTTCCTACTCATATTTAAAAAAAAATTAATGATAAATATATTTTTTGTAAAATGACCTGAAAGACCTAACCACCCAAAAGTAAAAAAATAAAAATTAAACCCTAATCACCCCTCTACACCCAATAAACCCTAAATTCATCTTCTCCTCTACTCAAACAAATTAATTAAGATAATATAAACAGTAATTGACTTAACCCTAAATTTGAAAAACCCTAACAATCAATACCCAACCAATGAAAGAAAAGTAATCATTCATAATTGAAATTTTGGAATATTCATGTAGCTAGATTAATAATGTGTTAACATATGTAAATCAATGCCCAAGAGATTGTTATCAATAATTGATTAGGCTTATGGAACAAATTCAAGCTTTGACATGGAAATCTCCAAACTACTGGGTTAGTTGCAACTAAACCCCACAAGCCTAAGTCATTATTCTTTAAACTTACTATAAGACCTACTGCCAATTGCAAGCACGTACAAGGTCTATATGCTAACCTATGAAATGGTGAACTCGAAAATGGAAGGGTGTGATATTATCATAGATGATAAAGTGAGAAAATAAAATGTAGAAGGAGATGAATGGGTGAGTGAGACATAATTTTAAGGGTGTGAAGAGTATTTAATTAGTTGGTGGGTAATTGTTCATTATATTAAGGTTCTTATGGGAATAATTGGGGAGTGAGAATAGAATTTTCATAACTTTTAAAATTGAGTAGGAGGTGAAAAAATAAGATGGGTGAAAAAATAAGACAAGAGGGTGAAAATAACAACACTCATTTGAAAATTTCCTCAGGTTTCTAAAATATTTAAATTAACTCGATTTCCTCCATAAATTCCTCTATCTAAATGGCTGAAAAGTTTCTATCTAAATGGCTGAAAAGTTTTTCTATTTAGTACATTTTCTTGTTGGAGAATAGATATATGTATTATAATATAGGTGAATTAGTAACATCACCTAAAGGATTAATGATCACACCATAAAATCATGACCCTAATATATGGTCAATCTACCCTAAAATAAAACTCGTCATGCATATTATCCACTCTAGGCTACGGCTGTAGTGGAGTTGGTGGCCTCATAAATTCATGATTCTGTAACATCTTCTCCATCCGCTCCTCCATTTGCTGCAAATGCTTTGTAATTGTAGGTTCCATCCTCTTTCTCTCGGATTGTACGTAGTGTCTCCTTCAATTGTGACTCTTGAGCAGAAAGGTTGGCGACGACTGAAGGCTGAAAAGAAGATGAGGAGTCGTTGAGATCATGAACCCGACCATATCTCATGCCACGTATCTCCTTGGCCTAACCTATCAGAGTTTAAGAGGAAGATGAGTTTTAGAGAAAAGAAAGTGAATCTTATTCAGACTTGATTAATTCGAGTACAGTTCTCAGCAGCTTTATAATGCTGTAATTGTAACTAATGTAACTGTGCTAACTGACCTTAACCACCTAACTAATCAGCTAATCACTTATGCCACATGGCACATAAGACTAACCAGACTGCTGACTAAGCAATCTATGCATTTATGCATTACATACGCTAACACCCTCCCTCAATCTCAGGGTGGAGGAGCCAGCTTGAGATTGTCTCTGAGAAACTGCAATTGAATAGAAGGTAAGGATTTAGTCAGAATGTCAGCAAGTTGAGCTTGACTTGGAACAAAGGCTAAATGAATATCACCACGAGTCACCCTCTCCCTCACAAAATGAAAGTCTATTTCGATGTGCTTGGCTCGCGAATGAAGAACAGGATTGGAGGAGAGAGATATGGCCGACTGGTTATCACAGTGCATAGTTGGTGGAGCAGGCAGAAACACATGGAGATCAAGTAAGAGTTGTCGCAACCATGATAATTCAGCTGCTGTATAGGCCATGGCCCGATATTCAGCTTCAGTAGAGGATTTAGATACTGTTGGTTGGCGTTTAGAAGACCAAGAAATAGGATTAGACCCCAAAAAGATAATATAGCCAGTGGTGGACTTGCGATCAAGTGGGTCGCCAGCCCAATCTGCATCACTGAAGGCAGAAAGCGCAAGGGAGCCTTTCTGAAACAGAAGACCATAGTCCGCAGTGCCTTTGAGATATCTTAATATCCTATGCATGGCCTTATTATGCTTATCAGTAGGAGAGTGTAAGAACTGACATACAGAGTTGACTGAAAAGGCGATATCAGGTCTTGTGAATGTCAAATACTGAAGACCCCCAACAAGACTACGAAAAAGCTTGGGATCAGATAAAGGTACTCCATCATCTTTAAGCAATTTGACACCAGGCAAAGAAGGAGTTGGACTGGGCCTGCAGTCATCCATAACAGCCTTGTGGAGTAAATCTTTGACATACTTCTGTTGAGAAACAAACATCCCTCGATCAGTAGAGGAAATATGCAGACCAAGGAAGTAACTTAGCTCCCCCAGATCCTTCATATCAAATTCAGAAGACAGCTGATTAATAATCTCTTGAACAAGTGAAGGATCATTCCCAGTGAGGATGATGTCATCCACATATAGAAGTAGTAAAATCACAGAGGAACCAGTTTGTCTAACAAATAAAGAAGAGTCTGCCATTGAAGCTTTAAAACCAATAGCTGGAAGATAACTAGTGAACCTCTCATTCCAAGCACGGGGGGCCTGCTTCAAACCATACAAGGATTTCTCAAGCTTACAGACATAATCTGGATGAATAGAGTCTACAAATCCTTGTGGTTGCACCATGTAAACTTCTTCTTGGAGAATGCCATGAAGGAAAGCATTCTTAACATCCAGTTGGTTCAATTTCCACCCAAAATTAGCAGCAAGAGCTAAGACCAACCATACAGTTGTGTGCTTAACAACTGGACTAAACGTTTCCTCAAAATCAATACCAGCTTCCTGACTAAAACCCTTGGCAACTAAACGAGCCTTGTGCCTTGAGATAGTGCCATCAGGATTTCGCTTGATCCTGTACACCCATTTGCAACCGACAAGATTTTTTCCTGAAGGTAAGGGTAATAATTTCCAAGTGCCTTGTTTCTGAAGTGCATCATATTCTTCCTGCATGGCTGCCATCCACTTTGGAGAAGCTGCGGCCTGTCTGAAGTATTGAGGTTCAATGAGACTAGAATCAACAGTGGCATGATATGCTCGGGGTTTAAAAATACCAGTTTTAGATCGAGTCTGCATGGGATGGTTGTTGACAGCTGGAGTGGAAGACTGCTCATGCTCAGTGATAGATGGAACAGAAGAGGCTGAAGACAGGTGAGTGGAGGAAACTGGGCAGAGGTCAATGTAGATCTGAGAGATCGGCAATTCTGAAGGGGATGATGATACTGGAGCAGCAGGAGTAGGAAGATCAACAGGATCAGCAGGAGCAGGCACACATGGAACCAAAGACTGAGCAGGGTCAGATGGTCTTGGACTACGATGAGAAGTGGAAGTCGAACTGGAATGTGAACCTACTGCAGAAGAGTGGGCAACAGATTGAGCAGAAGAGGAATGAGCAGCAGATGATGAAGATGGAGATGACTGAGAAGTTAGAGATGGAGAACGAGACATATGCACAGCAGGTGGAATAGGAATACAGACAATGGGGGAAATATTAGTAGTGGACATTGACTGAGATATTGAAGAAGTAACAGCAGGAAGTTTACAAGGATAGGTGGACTCATCAAACACAACATGTCTAGAGACATAAAATTTGTGTGTAGATGGACAGTAGCATACATAACCTTTGTAAGTGGCAGCATATCCGAGAAAGACACATTGAATAGTTTTAGGTTGCAATTTGTTGTGAACATAAGGTTTGAGAAGAGGATAACAAGCACAACCAAAAATTTTGAGGTGAGTAATAGAAGGAGAATGACCAAACAGTTTCTCAAATGGGGATTGATTGGAAAGGACAGCAGTAGGCATTTGATTGATAAGATAGACAGCTGTAGAAAATGCATGAAACCAGAATTTAGTTGGAACCCCAGATTCTGTAAGAAGAGTAAGGGAAGTCTCAACAATGTGCCTGTGTTTTCTTTCAGCTAGACCATTTTGCTCAGGCGTGTAGGGGCAGGAAATGTGAGATTGAATGCCTTTTTCAGCGAGAAAAGATTGAAATGGTTTGTTAAGGTATTCACCACCACCATCACATTGTAAGACTTGAATGGAAGAAGAAAATGTGTTGAAAACAAAGGCATAGAACTTGACAAAGATAGAAAAAGCATCAGATTTATTTGTCATTGGAAAGATCCAGGTGAACCTGGTACAATCATCAACAAACAAAATGTAATATCTATAACCATCAATAGAACTACAAGGTGAGGGACCCCAGACATCAGTGTGTACAATTTGAAAAGATTGCTTAGACCTATGAGTAGACAGAGAAAATGGCAACTTAGACATCTTGCCAGACAAACAAGATTGACAGACTACACCAGAGGCATTGGACTGAACAGAAATGTTATGCTTGGAAAGAATGTGAGACACAACTGATTGTGATGGATGCCCCAATCGTTTGTGCCACAGTGAAGACTTGATGGCAGACCCCAAAAAAGCAGTAGAGGAGCGGAGAGAAGAACAAGAAAGGGAAACAGCTTTAGGAATAGGATAAAGACCATTAACACTCAGCCCTTGGTAGAGAATTGTCCCTGTGTGCCTGTCCTGTATACAAAATGAATCATCATGAAAGATTAGTGAGCATTGATTATCTTTACATAGTTTATGCACGGATAGTAAATTTGCAGCAATCTGTGGAACATGAAGAACATGTTGTAGACTTAGAGAATGAGAAGGAACAGATAAAATGGAAGAACCTATATGTTTAACACCAATACCAGTTCCATTCCCAACAGTAATAGTCTCTTGACCAGAAGAAGGAACCACTCCAGTCAGAGCACGAAGATCTGGGGTCATATGGTTTGTTGCACCAGTGTCAGCTAGCCAAAATTCGTCATTCATGGTAGAGGGATTGTAAGAAGCACTAAGAGCAGTAAGTGAGTCAGATGGGCCCCTTCCCTGATACGAAAAGTTAGCTCTATGGAAGCAATCTAAAGCAGTGTGTCCCCTTTTGGAACAGATTTGACACTGATCAGTGGCAGGAGCATGAGGAGAAGGCAAGTCAGAAGTGTTCCTGTAGTAGCAAGTCTGAGCTGAGTGACCTCTTTTAGCACAAATTTGACATTCCAACACAGGTGGAGTGCCAAGAATTCCAGGAGCATCATTGCCAGCATTCGCATTGCCATAACTTGCATTTACATAGTTTCGATTGCCAAAGTTGCCATTGCCATAACCACCATTCCCATTGCGATTACCACTGTATCGATTGCCTCCAGAGTGTCCATTTCCACTGTAATGTCGACCACCACCAAAGTTCCCATTGCCTCTGTTATTATTGTAATCAGTATACCTCCTGCCATTTCCAAAAAATCTTGGTCCTGAAAAATTGTTTCTGCCTCGACCTTGACTTTTAAAAGACCCCTGATCGGCATTGGTACTAGATTGAGCCACTAGTGCAGAAATTGATTCAGGACAAGTATGAGAGGATGACCCTTGCGATTGGTTCTGAGCCAAGAGAGCAGTTATGGCAGACATATTAATTCCCAAAGAGGCTTGAGATAAAGATTTCTCTTCAGCAAGAAGCTGAGCTCTAAATTCTTTCAAAGAAAGAGGAGATTCTCGAGCTCTAATAACAATTTTGAGAGTATTGAATTCTGGTGGCAAACCATTAAGTGTAAGAATGATGATATCCTCATCACTGACCTGAACCCCCACAGCAGAGAGCTGATCTCTAGCATCTTTGATTTTCCTGAGATACTGATCTACAGAAGCCGAGCCTTTCTGAATTGTTTGAAGATCAGTTTTGAGTTGCATAATATTGGAACGAGAGATGGAGGAGAATCGTTCTTTAAGACAGTTCCAAACTTCTTGAGACGACTTACAGCCGATGATACAAGAGAGAGCATCAGGAGAAAGAGTAGCAATAATGAGAGACATGAGAGCACGATCACATTTCTTCCATTCTTTGTAATCAGTAGTGAGATCAGAGATAAACCCATCATCCTCAGTGATTTTATATTTGGCGGGACAGAGACAAGTACCATCAATGAAGCCAAACAGATCATAGCCTTCGAGCATTGATTCCATTTGAAAGATCCAGGTGACATAATTTGTATCGTCTAAACGAACTGTAACCAAGTTACAAATATTGGAGAGCAAAGAAATTGGAGAAGGGAATGAGAGAGAAGCCATTGGTGGACACGAAGAACAGAATTTATTCAAGATTTGAGAAAAGCAACAAGAATTTCAAGAACCAGATGGGTTTAAGAAAAGACAAGAATTTCTAAGACCCAGAACGAGGTGAATGGGTTCAAGAAAGGATGCACAGCAAGAAAGAACGGGAAGAGATTGAAGAAATAGAGATGAGTAGAATCGAGCAGAAAGAGATCCAAAAAATTGGGGAAAAAGAATTTAGAATCAAGGAAGATTGAAGAGGAAATCACCTGATGAGAAATGAGGAGAGAGTTGAAGATACTGCAGAGAGCGTTGTATTTGCTGAAGATTAGAGAGGAAATCAGAGTTCACAGCAAGAACGCCATGGATTCCTGCTCTGATACCATATCAGAGTTTAAGAGGAAGATGAGTTTTAGAGAAAAGAAAGTGAATCTTATTCAGACTTGATTAATTCGAGTACAGTTCTCAGCAGCTTTATAATGCTGTAATTGTAACTAATGTAACTGTGCTAACTGACCTTAACCACCTAACTAATCAGCTAATCACTTATGCCACATGGCACATAAGACTAACCAGACTGCTGACTAAGCAATCTATGCATTTATGCATTACATACGCTAACATAACCCACCGTACATCCGTCAACAGAGTGTCAGGAGGGAGATCTGCTTCCAAGTCCTCCAAATACTTATCCCTTTTGGCCACCATCGCATCCTTAAAGATACAAATTAGAAGTTAAGAATGTAGAAAATTAAGAAATTAAGTATGAATAGATTAAAACTAACGTGTTTAGCTTTGGCCACATCACACCCGGGTCGAATAGAAATATCATTGTTGTTGTTAATCTCCAGAAACTGCGAACCAGCCTGAAAAAAAAAATTAATTAATTAATTGTAGTTGTCCGAAGAGAATGTGCTGTAGACTCCCTTTTCGCTCGGTAGTTGTTGTCCAGTGGCATACTCGACTTCAACCCTCTACTGACTCCCCTCTTGAGGGCACAACCATCAGTAGATGAAGCAGGGGCAGCAGCTGCAGTGATTTCACCGTAACGGTGAGATCGGCGGGCACTCCGTGGGATGGCTAGTGACCCAGTACGGGAAGAGTGCTCCGGGAGTAGAACAAGATCTAAGGCCTCCGACGGCTGGGCTCCACTTGATCTCCTAGCTCTCTTGATCATAAGTACAATCCATAAGTAAAAAAAAAAACTAAACTATAAACATATAAACATACTCATCTAAATCTTATAATTCATTTTAATATACAAACATACAAACAAACTAATAGAATTTTATAATTAATCTAAAATTAATCTATACAAACTAACTAATACAAATTTTATAAATCATTTTAATATAAATTTATACAAACTAAACAATAAATTTTATAATTAATTAATCTTAATTCCTTAATTTATAGTATACAAATATACAAAAAAACTAATAAATTATATAGTTAAGAACATACAAATTAACTAATTAATTGATTTTATGATTAATTTCAACATTCTATTTTACAAGATAATCTAAAAACTTGTAATAATTATGAAATATAATTTAGAAAATTTACCTCCACTGCTCAACCAATAGCTCAAATGCCTTGAATACCCAAATGCATTAATGCCCAAATGGCTTAAATTCCACAATGCCCAAATTCCTACAAAAACAAAAAATACAACCTATAAGAAAATTAATAAAAACAGAAAAATACAAAACAAAAGCAAAAACTCCAAAAATACAAAAAGTAACATAAAAACAAAAAATTACCCCACCGAGAGGCTTCCTGTGGCTTTGGTGGGGTGGGTTTTGGGATGAGTTTTGTTTGGGTGGGTCGATTCTTGGGTTTGGGTGGAGTTGGAAGGAGGTAGGAGGTCGGTCGAGAGAAGGGTCACTCAAGGAGAGGAAGGCCCGGAGGAGGGTCGTGCAGGGAAAAGGAGGCCAATTGGGAGGATGGTTTCGGGAGAGAGGAGGGAGGAGGCTAGCTGGAAGGAGGGAGGAAATTGAGAGAGATTCAGAGAAATGGTAGCTGCGCATGAGAGAAAAGAGAAAGTTGCAGAAAAAGAGAAGGATAAGGGATTTTTAATCCAGATTCCTTTGGGCGATGGATCCATTTCATCGCCCTAAACCTTTAGGCAATGAATTATTCCTTATGTCGCTCCAAGTAACTTAGAATAATAAAATTGATACGTTGCCCGAAAAATTAAAAATAAGGGTGGCATTTGGCCAACCTAATTTTTCGCACTTAGGTAATAGAATTCTGTTGCCCACATATTACTTTTGTCGCCCAAACATCTCTTGAGCGACGAAATGTAACTTCGTCCCCCATAGTAGACAATTAATTTAAAAAACTTTGATCGTTTGTACATTCAACCTTCGTTACGGAAATTCAACATCTCTGATTGACCTAATTTTTTGCAGAGATGATCTGTGAGTGGAGAACTTAAAAATGAATGGATGATCATTCAAAAAAGAGGTCAAGATGTGAGCTTCTACATTCAAATACATTTGAATAGTATAATTCTATTAACTTTTTCATTGAAACTGTCGTTTCAATAATTGCGAATAACAAAATGTGATGTCAATGATCCAAGTCATTGAAATTTTATTGTCATACTTGAAGATAATCACTGCAAAAAATGGGCCTAATCAAAATTATCCAACTATTCGATTATCATTACAAAAATCACTTATTGGGTATGTTCAACCTCCGATACATACATAACCTCTACATCTCCGATAGACTTAATTGTTTGTTGAGGACGATCCGTGAGTGGAGAAGTTAAAAATGAATAGATTGGATCATTCAAAAAAAGGTCAAGATGTGAGCTTTTACAATCAAATACACTTGAATAGTATAATTCTATTAACTTTTTTGTTGAAACATTGTCGTTTCAATAATTGCAAATATCAAAACATCATTTCAACGATCTAAGCCGTTTATAATTTTAGAAACCACAATCGTTCATATATTCGATCTCCAATATCTAATCCTTACATCTCTGATTGCCCAAAATTTTTGCAGGGAGAATCTATGAGTGGGAAGTCAAAAAATGAACAGTTCAGATCATTGGAAACATGATCGAGATGTTGGCTTTTACACATAAATACACTTGAATAATATAATCATAAATATTTACTTATAAGTTGAAACCTTGTTGTCTCAATATAGGAAAACCACAACATGATTTCAATGATCAAAGACGTTCATTTTCTATGTTAATACTCATAAATTATCCTTACAAAAAATTAGCACAATCAGAATTCATCTAGTCATTTGATTTTCATTAGAAAAACCACGATCGTTATACTTTTGACCCTTGTGAGAGCTAACTTCTACATCTTTAATTGATCTAAATTTTTGTAGGAATAATATATATGTGAGTGGAAACTAAAAAATTAATTGTTCAAATTGTTGGAAATATAATCACATTGTATATATATATAAAGGTAAAAATAAAATTTTGGGACCAGAACTTTGGGCGACGAAACTGCACACCCCAAAAGTTTTTAGGGCGACAAATAATTGATCGTCTTAGGTTGATATTGGTGACAAAATATTTGATGTGTCGATTAACATTATTTAGGGTAACGAATGTCTGATTCCATTGCTCAAAGGTATGCTTTAAGTTGGGTTTCTCGCCCAACCTTAGGCGACAAAATAATTTTTTCACCGTATGTTTCTTGGGGTGACTAAATATTTCTGTGTCGTCTTGAGGTGACAAATTTGATTTTTTGTCGCTCAAAGTTGTTTTAGGCAATGGGATGTGGTGTGTCACCCAAAATTTCATTGCCCAAGTAAGTTTTTCTTGTATTGTAATTAGTACCTAAACTAAAAAACATAGTATCTTACTGCTTTGCTGAAAAACTATTGCATATTATTTGCTATTTATTTCTATTTAATTCTCTGCTTGTCAATTGACCGCAGTTTTAATACTTTCTATTTCTTTGATCACACACATGAGGTATCAAAGAAGAAAATATCAACACAAGCACTATATCTATAGATAAAGAACATTCATAATATTAGTACTTTCTCTACTTTTGAATTAGATCATCAAACAGAGGTAGCACAAGCAAGAGCTTGAGGGACGCCAGAAATTGTAGGCTTGACATTAGAGCATTGAGAGGTAATAGGGCCTTTGTTTCCAATGTATTTGATATCAATGTCAGCCAACTCCACTTTGTCACATGGCAAGCCATTACTGCATACAAGCTTCACAGCAAGTGGATCAGAAGATGTGCCCCTAATTTTCTTGAAGCTCACATTGCTGATCTTAACTTTTGATGGAACATTCTGTTTGCACTGATTATAAGGGCAATATTGTTGGTCTATGAGGATTGGGAATTTCACATTGTTCACTACAATGTCTTCAAAGTGCATATCTGAAGCCGTACTTGCGTCAGGGGAAGCAGGCCATGTTTTGATTCTAATCCCATTTTCTGTGTCTGAGATTGTGCAATTCTTAACAAATACTCCCTCCACTGGTCCTTCCTTAGGATATCTTCCGAGGCTTCCAATGCTTATGCCATGGCCTGGTCCACAAGTAACATTGGTCACTGTGATTTGCTTATTGCCTTCACCAATAGAAATACAATCATCCCCAGTTGCAATGTTTGTGTCAATGATGCTGATCCCAGTTGAACGCCCAATATGGATTCCATCTGTGTTGATGCTGTCTCCGGGTGCCGATACTGTGAAATGTTGGAATGTGACATTGCTGCACCCCAAAAGATTGACATGGAAATTCTTGCTGTCCTTCGTAGTTATGTCCTGAATTTTTGAATTTTTTACGGAGTTGAACCTGAGATTCTGCATATAATGTTATGTTGTTAGACTGTATATTTGGTTCATTGATGAAGCAACTTGACACATTAGCTTGCAATACATGTTCATAAAAAAAGGGTAAGATTAAATTGGCTTACAATAATAGATTTGCAGTTTGTATTTTTGTGGCAATCATTTTGACTCCAAGCAAGTTTTCCTTGGCCATCGAAAGTTCCACCACCTGATAATGTGAGCAAGTCAATATACTCAAAAGCTACCCAAGTATCTGGTTTACTGATTTGGTTGCCGTCTTCAGGAGCCTTCAATGTGCCTTGGACCAGAATCTCAATAGGACCCTTGCAAGGACCTTTGAAAGTTGCTTCTTTCAGCATGTATGTGCCCTTCGGAACAACAACTTTACCTGCTGGCGATGCACATGCATCAGTCCAAGCCTTCCCCAGGGCCTAAACTCGTACCCAGTACAATAAATCAAACATTTTAGTTTAGCAAATGATTCTAGAAATATCAGATTGCTATTTTAATCAGAATTGCGTAAGCATAATTTACGCTTACCTGGGTAATATCAGTGTCTGGCTTTCCACCATATGTTGCACTTGTCACATCAAAGTCACTGGATTGAGCAATATTAGCTGTGGATGCTAACAAAAAGAACAAAAAAACTGCCCAGATATTCAATTTCAGATCCATATTGGCTTTTCACTGTATTAATATTTCTCTCTCTTATGTTTGTGTGTAGGAAGGATGATGAAACTCCTTTTAACTTCTGGCCAATTTATAGTAGGGTTGGAGAGGTAAACACCACTAAAATATTCAAACATTACTATCTATTTTAGTTCAAGTCCTTAATTAAGAAGGTGAACTACAATCAACGATAATAATTCGGAGATACTCCTTTATTGGATGATGGAATGATGGGTGGTGTACCGTATCTGTAGATATATATGTATTATTATTCAAGAGGACAAAATTGAAGAGAAATGTAAAAACACATTTCTCTGTCACAGGTAAAAATAATGTTTTGATTGATTAAAAAGATTGTTGTATAAGTTTGGGCAATTCTCCTTCTATTAATTCTTAAGAAACATCGAAATAGGTTAATTGGGCATTTGTTATGGGTCACAGTGGTCACTGATGCCCACAATCACTTCTGAAATATTTGGTATAAAACACAGGGTACTATTTTCAACACAATTGCCATAGCCAGTCCTGTTGGGTCTTATATTTTCTCTGTGAGAGCGATTTGGTCCATAAATAAGATAAACAAGCCTCTCGAGGAGAAGGTGATCTGATGAGTTCTGCACTAGCACTAACTGCTTCATGTTGCCTTTTCTGATCACGGCATCTGCATCTCTCTTTGGGTTTCTTGTTGCTCTGGCAATGTTCTTTCGGACTAAGAGGTTCTATCACTCCATTGTGGTCAACAGATTGCGGCATTCTCAAAGACAGTGAATAAAACATGAGACTTTGTATAAAGGCCAAAATGATCTCTTGGTCTTGTATTGTGAATTTTGTAATTTATTCAAGATGTTGTAGGTCTCCAATTGTTATGTACATAGAAAGTGCTTTCAATTATTATGAGTACGCTTGAGATGGTTTTTACATGAATTTCTCTCAGTAGGTCTCCAATTGTTATGTACATAGAAAGTGCTTTCTATTATTATAGAGTGTGCTTGAGATGGTTTTTACATGAATTTCTCTCAGTTTGAGGTGGTTTTAGATTTCAATTACAAGGGTTTTTTAAATGTTTGTGCAGTTCTTTTGGATCAGTTGTTTAATAACAAATTTATGATAAAATATTTTAGGTTAGGGCTGTCATATATTATATAATTACTCCTAGTCATCAGGTTGCCTTCTCTTTGATCAAGAAATTAAACTCCTCATTTAGATCTAACAAAAATAAACAATAAACACGACTTGAACTTAAAAAATATTTTGAACATCACTAGACATTCGTTTTGTTCGTTGATATTGAACACTTGAGGACATTTAGTTGGAGTAAGGTCTATAATGTGAGACTTATTGATCAACAGCTTGTGACTGATTATATTTAGAAAATTTATTTAATAAAATACTCATCTCATTTTATGCAAATGTTATTTGAAATGCATATAACATATAACGTTGCTAATTTGCGCACAAACCAACTTCTTGACCTATATGTACTCAAATAGCCATAATTTTTACTAGAAAAATGCAAATCATGATCCGTAAAATTCTACAAGAAGCTGACATCCGTATCTTTTCAGTGATATAAGGATTATCATCCCATTTGCTCCGAGGAGGTGCAGTTTAATCCGAGAAGAAGGCTGATTTGCTCAGAAATTCCTAACTCCGAAAATATCAAAGTGTCCCTTTTTTATTCTTTTTTCTTTTCTTTGCTCTTCAACCTATAAAAACATATAAAACTAACTTAAACTAAACTAGATTCACTTAAAAATGCAACAGAAATTCAAGAACAATAGTATAAAATATATAAAATAATGGTCAGATCAGATTCTAGCAAAGGTCGGAGGTGGGTGGGTTTGTAAAAAAATGTGCTATGGGTTTGATTTACTATGTAGGGTTAAAGGATGGGTGAAGCCTCTAAAAGATTTTAAGATGAGTTGCTTTGTCTAGCAATTGGACATGAGTGATTATTGATTTTTAATGATTTTGTTGTTTATGGTTTTCCTCTTTCATTAAGAAATTCATTGCTTTTGCAATTTGTTTATCTTTTTTACATTACATTTTAAGGATTTTTTTTTTCACAAGTAGATATACAACATATATGCTAGCCTTTCATATTGGAAGTATGCAGAAATATATTTGGGTAAAACCAGAGAGCTCAAGCAATACTTGCGAAAACGCTATAATTGCAAAAAAAAAAAAAAAAAGAATGATGTGTATTATTTAATTAAGTATAAATTAATTAAGATCATTTAATTTGGCTTGGACAAGATGGTCTTTCACTAAATATGATATTAATGTTATATGAAAAATAGATGGTGATGTGTATAATCACAAAAATAATAAAATAATGATGTGTAGTATTTTATTTTGCCACATAGGGTTATGGCACAAAATACTTGTGCCATAATGTGGCACAAAATCTTTTCCCTTATATATATTACCAAAGATTTAGTTATAAGATCATATGGACATGACCAATTTTTCCTCATTAATCAATTTCCTTCTAGTTAAGTTAATAAGGTGCCTGTTGAATAAGGCGTTTCGCTGCTGTTTGAGCATTCTTTA